>JAUZSU010121580.1:0-18176 GCA_034780255.1 Parotocinclus maculicauda
GTTGCAGTTGTGGCTGCTAAGGGTGGCCCAACCAGTTATTAGGTTTAGGGGGCAATCACTTTTTCACACAGGGCCATATAGGTTTGGATTTTTTTCTTCCTTAATAATAAACACCTTCATTTACAAATTGCATTTTGTGTTTGGTTGTGTTGTCTTTGACTACCGTTTAAATTGGTTTGATGTTCCGAAACAGTTAAGTGTGACAAACATGCAAATAAACAGGAAATGAGGAAGGGGGCAGACACTTTTTCACATCACTGTATAATGAATAGGTGTTTGTATTTGGGTGATTAACTGTTGTTTCACAAATTCAAATTTTAAAGAAATATGTATCAGTCAAATGATAAACAGCCAAGATAAATCAATCTTAATTTCAAGTTGAAACAGTACATAATGTGGAAGCTGAAGGGGGGTGAATACTTATGCAAAGCACTGGACATGGTGAAATGTTTTTGGGAAACTGCTAACCAAATATTGCAGCCACAGCAATGAGAATTGATATGGAGTTGGCCCCTGTCCTCACTGCTATAATAGATTCTACTTTTCTGAAAACCATAGCAATAGTAGTGAGGGTGGATGCTGACATCCAACCACAAGATCTGCTGCTGTTTTAAAGCTTAGTTGCAGGATCGGGTCCTCGCAAACTATTTCCTGTAGCGCTGTCCTGACAGGTGCCTGAATCGTGTTTGCCAGTCAGATGTTATCATCGTGCTTCATTAAGCATGGTCCTCATGGGAACTATGGAAAGCCTATCCATTAAATGACTCTTGTGCTGGCTTCACACAGCAAGCAACTAAAAACATTTTTGAGTTTTGTGAGTCAGTTTTTTTTTTTAAAGCAATGGACCATTGTATCACAGCAGCTTTATAGTTGTAGATTATCTTTTAATATCTAAGGGAGCACCAAGGCTTTTGACCCTAAAATGTTAAATAAAATAGCGTAGAAATATGCATATCGGCATCATTTAGTCCAGTACACACTGCAGGGTCCCCCGTCTTCAGCCGGAATGTCCTTGGGGACACGCCATCCCCAGCCAACCGGGGGACAGAGGAAATCACTGACACTTGGCACAGCCCGTACATAGTGGAGCGGAGGAACATCTTAGTGTGTGGGTCTGGAACTAGTACCGGAAGACACGCTCAGTGGTAAAAGAGAAAATGTAGTTAGTTATTAATTAAAAGCACAAAGTCTATTAACAATCACTGATGCCATGCATCCCATGAAACACCAGCAGCATTAGCTATAGCAGCATAGCTAGAAAGAGGAGAAACAGAGGGTAACAACGCCAAGAGGGATCACATAAGATGTCAAAAACCCACCTCCCCAGCAATCAACAAACCTGATTGATCGTACAAAGAGGCAAAAAGGCAGGAACTCAACATCCCAGATCACGATAAATGTCTTTAACTGTGAACCCACAGCTCTGCCTTTAGTCTAAAGAGCTAAACAAAAGTGTTTGAACGAGTATACCTGGAATGGACAGATGTAAGAAGATGTGTATGCATATTCTTAACCATTTGTAATTTATCTAATGTTGGGTTAGTATTACACCTTGTCATTCTCAGGCATTCACCCGACTGACGGAACTGGTGCTTCAAGCCAACAGCATGGAGCTGGATAGTATGCAACAATCTAACACAGAAGACCTCAACATTAGCAAAGCAGAACCGGAGGGTGAATACTCCTGCTCGTGTTAGGAAACTGTTGAAACATGATACTCCATGACTGTTTGCCGATACCTCATACTTGATTAGTACTCGGATAATGTTATGGCTACAACTTGTATATGTCATATTATTCATTACCAAACCCAAAGCACATAATCAAAAAGAAAATCAAACTATCTTTGCACCTACGTTATGAACAAGACCATTCTAACATTTATTTCCATGTACAGCTGTGTATGAAGTGTAGAATGTAGCATAATGTATACCACACACATTTTAACTGGAAGTACTGACAAACTGTTAATCATTGGATTGCTCACAATCATGGAAATTTTTTTTTTATGTTTACAGCCTTATATAGTATGAATAAATGGTAAATAATAGTACATTTTACTGTATCTTCTTTTCTCTATTAAGTGACATAAATGTTCACTGGACACACTGGGCAGTTTATCGTCAGGCCATCTTTATTTTTATAAACGTATTTTCATGTGCACTTAGCTCTTTTGCAGATTAGTAGTGATGTTGAATTAAATATTATATGTAACAGAATCAGAGCTTAGGACCAGTTCTCCTAAAGGGGATTAGATTGAGTAGTCATTTATTTTTCATGATGTGAGAACAAGGGCAATGGCTTGCTGAATGTTTAATGACTCAGACATAGAGTCAACGCAGGTTTACTAGCAGAAATGTTTAATAGTTTTAAACATTTAGGGAGCCAAACTATTGAGAGTAATGTTTAAGCATGACAGACTAAATCTTTAAGCAAATGTAAGAGTTTTTCTATATTAAAGTTTGACTAGGGTGTACCATTATTGTCTTGTTGATTAGTTCCACTGTGTTGTATATTATGATTTATCAGATGTCTTCAAGGGTACAGTGACAGTGTGAGTATTTTGTGAGCATGATCGACTATTCATAGACCACTTGCTAAATGTGTGTAAAGGCTATGGTAGGAACTTGAGATGGCCTACCTTTGCCATTGTCATCTCACTGATCACATATCACTTAGGTGCTGGCTTTCCTCTAAGTCATATGACACCCAGCTTTTATAGCTAAAGCCAGGCAACCAAGTGGTTTTGAATTGAACTGGCTGTTAAGAACCAGGCATACATCTGAAAGACAGCAAACGTGGACCATGACCTTCATAGCCAAGACGTTTTATGACCTCCGAGCTACCACGCTAGAGGGGGAGTTGATTGATTTTAATGTCTTCAGAGGACGAGTGGTGCTAATTGAGAATGTTGCATCACTATGAGGCACTACTACCCGGGACTACAGCCAGCTCAACGAGCTCCAAAGCCGTTACCCTCACAGGCTGGTGGTCCTGGGATTCCCTTGCAACCAGTTTGGTTATCAGGTTAGTGGAACATGTATAAAAATTTATTATTAAGATGCTATATAGCTTGCTACTGGGGAAGCTAGTCCTCTTTTTTTAATCCTGAGTTGAAATTTGTTTTAATTGTGTGGTTTAACTGCTGCAGAATTCAGTATAATTAATTAAGATAAATGAGTATTAGGGTTTAGAGTTGGAACTGAAATCTTCAGACGGGTGCATCTTCATGGTTGAAAAATCTACCATTTGTAGCACAAATCTTTTTAAATAATGGTTTAGTGGTCTAATACGTTAGTCCCCACTACAGTGCCCCAGGTTTCCCAGTAGTGCCTTCTAGTTGGGTCAGGTATTTCAGTGGGAGAGGTCATGTACAACAGTGACTCTTACTAAACCCTGTTATGAACTGTAGTTCTGTTCTGGGTACAGGCTCACCTGTGGTGTCATCACTTCCCCAGGAACACAGTGCAGATGTACCGGACCGTTTTTAAAAGAAAACTCGATTCATCAAACCAAAGACTAGGCAGCCCTATACTCAGCCATTGGTGCCGAACTTTTCTGTGATTCCTTTCTCCTATAAACATTTCTGTGACTTGTAGCCCAGTAGTTCTTTTGTCCATTCAGACCAGATGGGATAGGCATCTCTGTTCCTTGGGTACCAAGATTTTATCACCAGTTTGTGTGTTAATCAGAAGTTGCAGACTGGAAGCAGTCCACATGCCTTGTTGTTTAGGAGATGCTCAAAACCAATGGTTGTAACAAAAAAAATCAAACAACATAACTCAGGTAAATAAAGCAGCCTCAGGGACGGGAACTATTAAAGAGGTTACAAAACGTGCTTACATAATACGCCTACTCTTAAGGACTTCACAAAACCACGTTTAAATTTTAATTACATTTGACTAGAGCACTATTAACATGACTTTGTCTTTCTATTAGCATTGTGTAATCAAACTGTTTTTCTCCTCCAGGAAAACTGCACAAATGCAGAGATCATAAACTCCTTGGAGCATGTACGACCAGGTGCTGGGTACAAGCCTGCCTTCACCATTTTTGAGAAGTGTGACGTAAATGGGGCTAACACGCATCCTGTCTTTGCATATCTGAAAGACAAGCTTCCATACCCAGACGATGACCCGGTCTCACTTATGCAAGACCCCAAGTTCTTAGTATGGAGTCCTGTAAGTCGGACTGATATATCATGGAATTTTGAGAAGTTTCTTATCGGCCCAGAGGGTGAGCCATTCAAGAGATACAGCAAAAACTTCCAAACAATTGCAATTGAACCTGACATCCAGAGGTTACTGAGGCTGACCAAGAACTAATCAAAAAGGGCATCTGATCAAAATGTAGCCTGAGAATGTAATTAATCTGATCGAGGGCACCACTGTGACTTCCTGTACCTGCTTTTATTTTACTTAATGATGGTGATACTCTAAACTATTTTAGGGAGTTATCAACTGAGAATCTGTAAATATAAAAGGTGCATAAAGGTTGATGACAGAATTGTGCTCAAAGGATCATACTTTATTTAAAAATA
Source organism: Parotocinclus maculicauda (assembly GCA_034780255.1). Lineage (NCBI taxonomy): Eukaryota > Metazoa > Chordata > Actinopteri > Siluriformes > Loricariidae > Parotocinclus > Parotocinclus maculicauda. Next base: position 4,541 of record JAUZSU010121580.1, read on the forward strand.
AAAACCACTAAGCATTGTTTGTAGTGAGACATTCCATTCTGATAACATTTAATGGTTTGATTAACAAGAGCCATTTATTCTTATTCTTTCATTTAATAACTGAATAAATAACTAATATTTATTCATTAAATGCTGTTTTGCTGTCTAAATGACAAAGTCAGAAGAGCTAGCTAAATTATTAAATATCAATATAAATATTAGTACCTCATAATAACTAATGGATGTAGTGTGTTGTTATGTGATGGTAACGTAGCTCAATTTAAAATGACTACATTAGCTAGCTTAGTTAGGTAAATAAACTTTCCAGATCATTGCAAAGATGGTTTAATCTTGAAAAAATCAAGTTAAAATTGATTTGTGTTAGCTTTGAGAACTTAAAAGGAAGGGCTAAATACTGTATTAGCACTGCAGCTTAAAACAAGTAATGATAATGATATTCCATTGATAATCCATTACAGAAATTTCCAACATTCAGTGGCAATTACAAACAAATTATGTAGCATTTATGGTCATTTAAAATTACACCACAATGCTTGTTTATTAGCCGTAAGGCCAGACTTTTTTAATTTCTCGTTTCGTGAATCAGTCGACGATCATATTGGAAGAATAAAAAAAAAAACTATTTTTTGGTATTTCGCGGCCCTGCCGCAGTACCAATGGTTGAAATAAAAAAAATAAAAAATTTTATATATATATATATATATATATATATATATATATTTATTTTTTTTATTTTATTTTTTTTAGCTTTTTCCGCCCTCTGGTAGAGAGCCAACGGTTTTGTTCTGTTCATTAAATTTCATTGTAGGTTAAATACATTTTATTTTTAAATTTAAAAAATATTTTTATTTCTTAATCCTTCCTTGTATTGATTCCACATAGTCCTCGAGAAATTGAGAAGTGCTGAAAAATAAAGATTAATTTTTTTTTCCCTCCCTCCTCAGTAGATTCTTAAGTAGGGACATCCGGGGAACAAGCAATTAAAAAAGTCTGGCCTTAGTGAGCCACCAGATTTCCTTTTATCCCGGCTTCGTCTTTGTGATAGTTTGCCCCTGGCAGCACCCTCACAGTAGAGAAAGTGGGTGACGGTTCGGCAACGTAGTCGTAAGGCTAGGACACCAGAGCACCACTTTTGTTCACATGTCCAACAAGTTTACACTCCTTAGTGAAACACCCACTGAGTAGCCTGTTGCTGAAAAATCCTTGGTTCTAGGTGACTCTATTTTGCGACATAAAATTAGCTACCCCTAACTTTGTTTAGGTGGTTAAGGCGAGTTGTTAGGCAATTTAGTTTAGTTTAGTTTAGTTGTTAAGGCAATGTCCGATACAATAGTGTGCTCTGGCCCCATCACTCCCAACAGCAGGTTATGGTTGCTAAACTCATGGCTGTCCAATGGTGCTCTAAAAACAATGTGGGCTTTATAAACAATTGGACAACTTTTGAGGTTAAGCCTGGCCTTTTCGGATGGGACAGTATCCATCCCTCTCGGGAAGGTGCTGCTCTCATCTCCTGCAATATTGCCCATATTCTTATAGCAGGGTTAGTTAAGGACTTTCTCACTGAGGACAAGGGATCCTCCCGAGTGTACTGGATCTTAATCTTATTCTCTTAAGCAATAAGTAACTACATTTTCTCTTTTCTCTCAAAGCATATGTTCTGGTATCAGTTCCAGCCCCACACACTAAGATGTTCTTTCACTTCAGCAGTAATTTTACTTAGTTTTGCTGTTAATACAAACTTCATTACACTGCTCACAAAACGTTTTGTGAGTGGTATATTTCAATTAACATCTAAGCCACTCTAGCCACTTTTTAAGTCTTGGTCCTCCCAAGGTTTCTTCTTTACAACATTTAGGGAGTTTTTCCTTGCCACTGTTGCCATAGGCTTGCTCAATTTGAGATTTTCTTCTTAAGATAATATAATGTTGTAAAACTGCTTTGAGACAATGCTCCATTGTAGAAAGCGCTAAATAAATGAATCTGACTTAACTTGACTTGACTTGAGAGTTGGTGCCCAGCTGGCTGCACAGGGCGCAAACCACACTAGACAGAAGGGTTGCTTTAAAGGGTACAGTCATCATTGTATTGCATAAAAAGGGTTTCATCAAGAACTTTGAGATTGGGTCACCACTAGTGCAGAGCTTGCTCTGGAAAGACAGAAGGCAGGTGTAAGTGCATCTGAACGTACAGTGAGATGAAGGCTTTTGGAGGATGACTTGGTGTCAAGAGGACAAAGAAGCCACTTCTTTCCAAGAAAAACATCAAGGACAGACTGACATTCTGCAGGAAGTATAGGAATTGGACTAAACATGACTGGGGTAAAGTTATTTTCTCTGATGAAGCTCCCTTCAGACTGTTTGGGACACCTGGAAAAATGATTGTCCGGAGAAGAAAAGGTAAGTGCTACCAAAAGTCCGGTGTCATGCCAAAAGTGAAGCATTTTCAGACCATTCATGTAAGGAGTACGCTTGTGAAATTTTGGGTCCATAGCCAGGAAACTTCCCAGATCTCAATACTATTAACAACCTGTTGTCATTTCTTAAAAAGAGGGTGGACAAACAAAACCCAGAAATTGTGATCAACTCCAAGCACTGGTTAGGCTAGAATGAGTTTCCATCATTCAAGATTTTGCCCAGAATCTGATCCAGCATGTCGAGGTGAATTGCAGAAGTCTTACAGAAGAAGGTCGATACTGTAAATATTAAACTGGATGTATTTGTTATAAAAAAAAAAGTAAAAATAAAAACGTATATAACTGAACTTCATTATACTAACATCTGAAAAACGGAGGCAGCAAACGTTATGAAAACCAACACGTATGCCACTCTGCCATGACTATATATCGTAAGCCGGGGTCAAACAAAATGCTGCTGTGCTGAATTTGGCACAGTCCATTCAACAAAAATCTTTTTCAATAAGCCACTTTCTCCATTAGGTGACGACATTGCTGCAAATTTACAACTGGCCTCCGAGAAAAAGCGAATACAAAAAACGAAGTACAAATAGTTCAGAATTATTATTCATTCACAGTAATTACCACGTGGCGGCGAGTGAAGTCGGTCAAACTGGTAGGTTTATTTATCATCTTCATAACATTTGATCAACTTCAACTGTTTTTTGAAAATACGTAAACAAGGTTGTACTGGTACTGTAGTCTAATTTACTATTTCAGTTATGTAGTCAGTCCATATGCTCAGTCTGAGCACTGAGTAATTACTGAGTAATTATTTGTCCATAACCAGAGGAATTTATCTAACTGTGATTCACGTTTCTGTGAATCTGTCATGCCTCTCTTTGTACTTCCTTCTGTGTTAAATTTTTGTCTGCTTGCATTTCATGCTTTCTACAAATTTCGTTTTTTTCACTTGTACATCTAAGAGTCATAATAATAAGAACTACATTTCTCTGGAGTTCCTTTGTCTTTTAAAATCTTCCCAATCCTAGTCCAGCATACTTTGTATAATTTTAAAACAGGATACCAAGATTAGTAACCATTTGAGAGTATTACATAGGACTCACAGCATGCAATCAAATCATTTGTAGTAAATTCATAAACAGCAGCACATACTTTATTACTAAACTAGATGTACTTTTATTACTAAACAATCCTTTTTATTTATTTTTATGAATGGACACCTCAGGACACGGTGTCTATTTGCTGAATGAAAAGAAGTGCATACAGCCTTCACGTCTGTCAGTATATTATCATTCTTAACAGAATTACTAGACATGTAGGCAAAGCAAAACATTTCTAATCACTTGTGAAGTGTTGCTTGCACAAACATGACCATCAAATTTGTCAAAACATCTTAACAAAAAGTCTCATGACAAAAGTCAGCACCTGAAGCATGTAACAGAACTCTTCCATAAGCCTAAGTGCTGTGGTCTGAAGAAGCAAAGATTAAACTCTTCGGTTACGATCAACAAAAGAAATGTTTGTGTAAGACAGGAGAAGCAATATAACAAAGGGTAGGCTTGACTACCAACTGTTAAGGGGGGTATGGTTCTATTATACTTGAGTATATATGAGTCTGTGGTAGCCAGTGGCACTGAAAGCTTTGTTCAGTTAGAGAAAAACACATTGACAACAAAACTGGGATATGACATAACAATTAACATCCGGATTTTAAAAATAAGTGAGTTATTGATGTAACTAAGATTTGCTCCAACCATATCATAACATCTAAGCTCACCTACAGTGTACTATTTGAAACCAGTCACTCTTATTATTGTAATCAAACACGGAACTTTTTGAGTAACAAGTCTATTTGCTTGATATTTATTGGAGTTAATTTTCTAATATATATGGTAAAGTTTGGTTTGGACTAGATCTGGACTTGTAAGAACTGATTGGCAGACACTCCATAGCTCCTGCTCACTTTCTGAACAAAAACATAAATCTGAAAACAGCAGTGACTCAACAGTCAGGTAAAGTATAATTCATGCAGATCTCTGGGTGGTGTTTGGATACGTAACTACTGGCTGTACCTGCTGCTTTTGTGCACAGTTAGACATTTGGTAACTACAGCTTCCGTTACTCAGTTGTTTGTCAGTGCTGTGTCTCTTCTGGGGATTTGGATTTAGTCAGCCATTTGATGAATCAGTTTAGAGCAACTAACGTTAAAGCAAATAGCATTTGTGATGAAACTGAAAAGAAAACATAACTGATTCACTCATCACAATATTGCATAACAGCATTTTCTGAGGGATATCACAGACTAGTAGTAGCCTGTTGTTGGTGTAAGCTGGTTTCTGCCAGCCAACACTATTTTATTTCAGGGTGGAAACTAATAATTGCTAAGATTGGGTGTGCTTACTACTTGGATGGAATGAAAACCTGCAATCACACCGGTCTTTTAAGGATAATGTTAAAGACCTTGAGCATGACTACTGTATTTACCTATTGTTTAACACACATATACATTTAGTGACTTTACAGACAGTCTTATCCAGAGCCATTTAGAACTTATACATTCTTATAGTGTGCACTGCAAACAATTGTGGGCCAAGGGCAGAACAGTGACATCTTAGCACAGCCTTCTGATCCATAGTCCAGCACTTAAACTGTGGTGCTACTGGAGTCCTAGCGAGGGACTCATTACCCCAGCTCTGGGGTGATAATAGTCACACCATTCCACCCTTAAGCTCTGCCCTGTTTGGCTCTGAAAGCAATTCATGTTTAAATAATTCTGTTTTATTGATAGATTTAATGAGATTGTTTATCTTGATCTTCAAATGACTATTAGGTGTGGTTCCAGTCTGGGTTTCCTCTACTTCAATTATAGTTAATGCAGTCTCATACTATGTAAAACCAAACGACTCAATAAATCTCAGTGTGATAGGGTAGTTGAGTAATGGAGCACACACTACAGCATCTGTAATGTGGTGACACTAGCCACCAACAAAACCTTGTTTCTCAATAGAACATTGTTTCAAAGCAGCTATACAAATACAGCTGTGATGTTTGGAGTTGTTCAGCACCTAATCCAGTAAACACAAGGCAAAGATGTAAGCGTTCCATGTATGTGATTCACGAGCAGCATGGCCCCTAAAACAGGAGGATAATACCACAGCTGGGATAACACGTGACACCTGACCAGGCTAGAAGACACATCTGGGTTAGATCCTAATGGTGGTGTGCTAACATTCACTTTTATAACTTCATTCATGCGCATACACACACAAACACTTACTCACTCACTCGCTTAGTCACACTGCCACACTTCAGAGACCCCAGTTTACCTAATGCGTGTTTTAAGACTGTGGGACAAAGCACGAGAATGGAGTGGGACTCGAACCCAGTCCTCTGGAGCGAGCTATGTGCTTTGTCCTAACACAACTAAAGAGGAAAACGAAATGGATGAAGAGAAATCTTGCAACACATAATCATAACATAAATTCGACGACTGTGTTGCAATGTGCTACAGTATTTCAATCTGTATTTTGCGTAGTGATTCCTCACTAGTCAGATCCTGGCTGCGGTGTAGTACCGTTCTCGGCGCACTTCTCGCGAGACTCCAGCAGGGGGAGAACAGGGCATAGCGCGGTGATCTCATTGCTTCAGTAACTGCATGGTGCAGCTGAGCTTGGTCGCAACTTTTTAGGCAAACTTTTACCAGGTACTCTTGTGAAAAGAAGAGGATTATCGAATCTCTCCGTGGATCTAGAGGATCACTGCTGGATGATTTTTTAGAGCACGCCGACGTGTTGTTCCTCCGTGGAGAAGCAGAACGGATCGGAGGGGAAATGCTGCTTAGTATTGTGCTCATGCAGGGCAGCTGTTGTTAAGGGAGTGCGACGGAAAGGTAAGTAACAGCAGTTCAAGCTGATGATGCGTCTCATTCTTCTCTCTTCTCCTAAATCTCATTTGAGCCTTTCTGTGTTAGTGCGCGTTCGTTAGGTTAACGCTTTGAGATAGCACCAGCTGTGTCATTTCAATCAGATCCTGTGTGCGTGTTGCTGACTTACAATGCGGTATCAATCCTGAAAGCAGAACTGAATTAGAAAAGACTAGAAAACACGAGACTATCGTGTAAGAGCGCCGTATATAGTCGTTATTCACAATGGTTAAGTTAGTTTGATCTAAGAGACACTGCTTTAAGATGTTCCTATTAGGCCCACGTTCCCCTAAAGAGCAATCACAGTGTGCAAAGTGCTGCTCTGTATTTACCTGCTCTGCTGTGATCTACATAATGCGACGGTTTCTGTTATTACCGTAACATTATTATAATACAATACTTCTATTATTAATAATCGGGCCACTTGTGGAGGTAGGCAATATGCCAACACTACACGTTATATATCACGTTATTTTGTTCACTATTATTTTAATAGAACAGTAAAGCCATATGCAGCGCTATTTCCTCACATGGCAAACTACTGTATGTTACATTACTTACAGACAGGCTCATATGTTATACAACCTGTGGTAGTGTTTACAATTTCGAGTTGGTTAACAAATTGGTTTTGATCATTCATTAGGTCAACCCGTAGAATTTGAATTTCCGAAAACTTTTCTTACAGCTTACAGTCTTGTATTATAAAGTGGAAGGACAATACCATGAGGGAGGGGGCGAACAAGACACCTGTTTGTGACTTATCCGGAGGATAACCTGAAGTTTAGCCTTACATTTTCACCTTTAGTCGTTTAGCAGACAGTTTGGTTAGAAAAGCTTACAGCGGATGCCGTTTTACAATCCAATGGCCTTGCTTAAGAACCCAATAGAACCCTGAACTTACATTACTGTGAAACAATTAGCCAACAGTCCATCTGTTTCACTACATACTTTGTTAGTCCCCATTACTCTTGTATAACAGTCAGGACCACCATGGAGCAGGTACTGTTTGGGTGGTGGATCATTGTAAGTGAAGCTTAGATCAGGCATGGCAGTGCTGCTGAAGTTTATAAACCTTGCACACTATTGGACACAAACAGTAAGCAGTCTGTTTGACTCCAGCAGCACTGCTGTGTCTGATCTGCTCACACCATCAACACTACACTAACACACCACCACTGAATCAGTGCTACTAGGACATGGGGAGGACATAGTAGAGCTCTCCTTTCTTAATCTGTGTTAGTCATGACCCCATTTGCAACAGTACCAGGGTCACAGCAAATCTGGGCCTAACTGGCACCCAAGGGCTCAACACGGGAACCAACCCTAGACAGGGTGCCTGTCCATCATAGGGCACATGTGCACACTCTCTCATAATTGGAGATTTTAGAGCTGCCACTTGACATAGTGTATGTATTAAGAATGTGAGGAAAATGGTAATCTCTGGAGCTGTAATTTGTGCTAACCACTAACCCCCACCATGGACAATAATAACAAAATAGTAGGATATTTAACAAGCAACTTTGTAGAAAGTGGATTTTAATGTACAGCCGCATATGGTCGCACCATTTTTTGCGTCTCATGTTAAGTAATTGTATGTCTTTTTAAAGCAGTTGTGATGACATAACAGCTGAGCCCACATCTGTACGTGTCATCTGTACATACATTACACAGAGAATAAAATTACAAGGATTCCTGAACATTTGTTTACTATAAGGAGACATAGTTTACAGATGCCAGGAGCACTGTACTGAACACTGTGTTCACTTATGTTACTGTATACACCAAAGAACAATTGACTGTAACATAACCAAGGGCTGTTTGCTTCATGCTATTAACATATTAGTAATAGTTAGTATTGAAAAAGTATGATTCAGTTTCACTCAACGGTTTTCATATTGTTCTAGGTAGCTCTTTTTAGTCAGTCTTTGTTGCTGTGGTTAATGTGGTCTCTATCTCCAGCAGCAGTTCAGACATGTTATCATATGTGATAACCATAATTACTGTTTATTTGCAAATTACATGGCTGCTGGTTTCATCAACAACGTTCCTGTTGTGTCAGTATGTTAAAGGTTCTTGCACATACACTATATGGACAAAAGTATTGGGACATCTACACATTACTCATGTAAGAGCTATTATGGCATCCCATTCTAAGACCATGGGTATGATTACAGAGGTTGTCCTCACCCAACTGTACCTTTATGGACCTTTTTTTGCGCACTGGGGAACATTCATGCTAGAACTGAAAACCGTCTTCCCCAAATAGTTTCCACATATCTGAAAACATACAACTGTCCAATATTTCTTGGCATGCTGAAGCATTTAAATTTCCTTCACTAGACATAACACCACTGAAAAATAACACCATAGCATTATCTCTCCTCCAGAAAACTTTACAGTGGGTCCAGTGTAGTCAAGCAGGTCTAGTCAAGTTCTCCTGACAGTCGACTAACCCAGACTCATCCATCAGACTTCTAGCTAAAGAAACGTGATTCGTCATGTCACAAAACAGCTTTCCATCTTTTTGATGTGCTTTACCCCACGCCACCAATCATCTTGAAATTGGACTTGGTGATGTAAGGCTTGCATGGAACTGCATGGCCACTGAAACTAATTCCATAAAGTGCACCGTTGTGCTGATTTTAGTCAGCAAAGCATTGGTCACTTTTATGCGTCATGAGCTTTTGCATTCAGTCACACATCTGTAACTTTACATGGTCTGGCACTGTTGCTGTGGTTCCTAAATGCTTCCACTTTCACTAATACACAGTTGATTGTGGAATATTTAGGAAGAAAAATGTTTTACAAACATGGGTTACAAATGTACTTGTAGCAGCGGTGGCATTACAGTACCAGGATGTTCAGTGAGCTCTGTAGAACGACCCATTCTTTTGCAAAATGTTTGTGGAGGCAAACTGCATGGCTACTGGGGCATGGTTTTATAAACGTGGAAGTGTTTTTTTTTATTGTATAGTACGTCTCTTTATATCTGGTTGCAAGAGCTTTGTGGAGCTTGTTAAGATTTAGATTGGCTAAATAGCTAGACTTTGTACTAACAATAGACAATAGACTTCTAATTACCTGCCCTGAGCTTAATTATTCTTCTTTCATTCTTTTGCATTTTTTATCATTCATTTTGTTCTTATATACCCAAAGGGACTTTAAAAAGGCACAGTCCTTATAGGTGTGGTTTTCTTTTTTTAATCATTATTTTTATGGAAATGTTGTTAAACCGGAAATTGCAGTCTCTAATAAAATACAAAATGGTTTTCAGCAGCATTTATACATCAGAGACTATATGTGAAAAAGAAACAAAAAGAAAAATATTATATATATATATATATATAAATATATAAATAAATAAACTCCCAAAGCTGATTTGCGGTGTCAAAGTAGTTATACACTTTCACACAGTAAACAGTTACATTACAGAATTACAATAATGGCAATGACTTGCATAGAAGATTAAAAAAAGAAGTAAAAGTGTAAGAGACAAACTGAATTATTAAAAAAAAACAAAAAAAAAAAAACAAAAGTAAACAAAGGGAGGGGGGACACCGCTCTAATGTTCTGCAATTATGTCGTGATCTTCAATAATATTAAGGACAGGTGACCACGTTTTGTAGAACGTTTGTTAAGATCTTATCCTATAGGCATGCAACTTCTTTATTTTAATATTACCCAAAAGTTCCTGGAGCCACCGATTGTGAGTGTTTCCATCTTAAGAGTATGGCACGTCTAGTCAGTAGGGTGCAAAACGCTATGACCCGTTCAGCTGAAACTTGCAGTTGACAATCTAAGGATACCCTAAACAGAGCCACAATGGGGCAGGGATTATGGGTGATCTTCAGAGCCTGACTGAGTGTCCTATAAATTATAAACCAAAAAGACGATAGTCCAGGGCAGGACCAGAACATATGAAGGTGGTCAGCTGATGATTGGCTATCTCTGTAGGTGTGGTTTTATGGTCTCATTCATGTGTTATAAGTAGCTCTGAGGTCTGGCAATAGAACCATAAATGGGGATCTGCTCCAACTTGAAGGGTTCCTTTTAAAGCTGCCATGCATGAATTAATTTGCGTACATTGAAAACATGACCTTTTACCTCAAGTTTGCCAATTGCATGTGTAAAATAGGCTTGTTGAGGAGTCACAGAGATCAGAAGATTGGCAGTTGATGTTTTCAGAATACAGTTTAACAAGTCTAAAAAACATCTACAACTTGCATTACATTCTACACTGATTTTAGGAACTCTTCACACCCTTTTTCACGTGTTTTTATGTTAAGGCTTTGTGCTAAAAGAAAAAAAAAAACAAGTTCCCCCATCATTCTTGATCCTTTTCAGATGTTTTCACACTTTGACTGAAGTCCACCTATAAAAATTTCATTTGATTGGACATGATGTGGAAAGACACATACCTGTCTATATACGGTTTTACAGCTATCGATGTATATCAGAGCAAAAACCAAGGACTCTCAGACAATGAGAAACAAGATTCTGTGGTGTGATTTGATCAAGATTGGTCAATTCTTAGTGTCATGTCTGGAGGAAAGCAGGCGCTGCTCATCAGCTGCCAAATACCATCTTTACAGTGAAGCATAGTGGTGGTAGCATAATGCTGTGGGGTGTTTTTCAGGGGCTGGGACAGGTTGAACACAGGTTGAACATTGGCACGCAGAGTAACCCAAGACAACACATAAGTGGCTTATGAAGGACTCTGTGGATATTTTCGAGTTGCCCAGCCGAGTTCTGACTTGAACCCAATCGAACATCCCCAGAGAGACCTGAAAATTGCTGTCAACCAATGGTCCCCATTCAACCTGACAGAGCTTGAGAGGATCTGCAGAGATAAATGGCAGAAAATCTCTAAATCCAGGTGTGCAAACCTTGTTGCATCAAACCCAAGATGACTGAAGGCTGTAATCGCTGCCAGAGGTGCTTCAACTGTGCTTCAAGTACTGACTAAAGGGTCTGAATACTTATGTCAATGTAATATTTTTCACATTCCAATACATTTACAAACATTTCTAAAATTAATTTTCACGTTCTCATTATTGAGTATTGAGTGCAGAAGACAAGGGTGAAAACTTGTAGTTTTTAAATTGTTTTAGCTCAAGGCTGCAGTGTAATAAAATGTGTACGAAGTGCAAGGGTCTGAAGACATTCCTACTGCGTTATGTGCTTACTTACTTTTGCTTTCCTCAGACGTAGTGCTTTTTCAGAACAAAGTAAAGCAAGTGAGGCTAATATTTGCTCTTCTATAGTTTATTAGGAAAGAAAGGAAAATAGTTTTCTAACTTCTTTAATAGTAAGCCAAATGTTTCATGCTGTATTGCTGGTAAAGGGTTTGTATCAGCTGTATTTAGTTTGGGTCTATTTAAGTAAATAAATGAATTAACATATGCAATTAAAGGTGATAAAGATAATATCAACACCAATAGTAACAACAACAACTGTCCCTGTTCAGGGTGTATCTCCACTTTGACTCTGGCTTGGTGTTTCCGGAAAAGGCGGCAGGTTTATTATTTTATGTTATAAAATCAGCAAACTCTTAACAATCCCAGTCTGACATAAACCTTTATATAGTACTGCAGTGGCTAAGAGGTTAATTGTAGTGTTAGGTAGATTGTTAAGAAAATTTCTTTAATCAAATCTGGTATGTGGTATCTTTTAAAAACATCATATAGCTATTTTAATGTGTAATTTAACTACAGTAATGTTTTGTGAAGTCCTTGTCTATCCCTGTTTAATATGTAAGGGTACTATTTCAGATTTTGTATATCAGTTTATTTTGTATATTACGTTATGTGAAATAAAGCTTAAGTTAGATGCTGAGCTGGCAGGATGCCACACACTAATTATGATAAAACAATGTTATTAATCAGTAGACTTGTATTAGTGGAATAAACATATACAAAATCAGCAGTGATGCATTGTTATTGTGTTAAAATGTAAAATGTGTTTTTTATGTCTATTTTAATATAAACCTAACTTGGTAAATTCATGGTTTGAAATGGCAGTCATGACGGACTGCTTTTCTCAGGATCTTTTTGCTCCTCAGGCTAGTCAGGATCCGCATCAATCCTCAATTTAGATTTGGTAGTTATCAGAGAACACATCGTTGCATTTCATGTCGCATTACACTGGATTACAGCTAAAATGTTTTCCTTGTCGATCTTAAGTCAGCACTAAGCAATAGATAGATAACAGCTAGGAATCTGTCTCATGCAAGGAGCATGACTTGCATTTTAGCACTTTCAGCTCATTTCTGGTGGAGGCACCTGCCCTGCATGCTAATTACACTTCTTGCTTACTCTTAGCAGTTTCAGGATAGAACCTAACATCTGCATGATATGCATGCAAGGAAACTTCTTTGTTTCTTGCATTGCTGTTTTAAAAGTTTTCACCTGCAGTAAGTACTGTGCTATTAAGTACTGACAAGAATTTGGTGTTACTGCACTCTTTTGTGTCCCAATGAAAAGTCGAAATGGAGCTTGTGGGTTGAATCCGGTGTGGTTTTTTATTTTTTACTTATTTTTTTTGTTCATGTCATATGCGATTATGTCAACAACCACTGGTTTTGAGGAAGGTACTGCTAATATTCCTTATTTGAAACATTAATGTGAATTTTATTTGTTTATGAAACAAAGATTACACGCAAAAGGATTAAAATGGTGCCATTCATTATTATCCTCAGTTTTGGGATAGTTACTCAACGCTTGCACAAATTACAAATTGTTACAAGGTGTAATGGGAAGTGGTATATCAAGTACTTCATTAAAAAATAAAGCTATTACCTATTGGGTTTTTTAAATAATCAGCCATATAGGGTAACCATTATAAACTCGGATAAATCCAATAGATAATCTGTAGATGGAGCAGTGCATTGGCGGTCACCAAAAAGTTGGAATGAACTAGAACAAATATTCCTCAATTTAGGTGTTCAAAGCTGGGGGCGATATCCAAACAGATTGATGGCAGCATATGAATCATAAGGTGTCTCTACAAAGTCTGATCACTTCTTCAACCCGATTTGATAGTGTTGTATAGTGTACATAACTGTATACTTATGTATTTACTAAAGTTATAGCCAGTCGACATGACCAACAAAGGTTAGCTAACTGGCTACATACCAGATGCTGTTTTAGGGAATACAGTCAATTCCGGTTAATGGCACCACATCGAGACGCGATGGTTTTGGTCCTAATAACCGGCTGGTCTGATTAAACGAACATACCCTATGTTACAAGACGGGACGTGCTATGTAACATATTAAATGTTTATTAAACCTTTATTGT
>JAUZSU010121590.1:0-18174 GCA_034780255.1 Parotocinclus maculicauda
CAGGGGCTTATAGTGCAGATGGACGAGTACCGAGGAAACCCCCGAGGTTCTTAGTATTTTAGGGACACTTTGAGGGTTTTCCGTTCCATAGTCGTGTGCTTCTGGCATGCCTGAGCTCACGCTCTTTTCATCCTCAGCCACTTTCTAGTCTCACGCCAGCCGGCTGCACGCCCTGATTGAGACGCGCCCTGGCTCCACTTACTCGCGCTATACGTGCGCCCGAGCTAGTGCTCATCCTCTGACGCTTCGGAGCATTCCACGACTTCTTCGCGCTACACATTACTCACGCTCGCCCTCTGGCGTTTTAGACTACCTCTGTGCCTCGCGATTTGGGAGACGTCCCAAATCAGCGCCTTATCGTGCTCTCTCGTGGTCTGTCCCGTGGTAGAAAGTGGTAACCAGGTAGGCAGACCCAGAATGCAGAAATACAGCTAGTGGATAAGTACTGTTTTGAAAAAAAGTAAGCACAGTGCATTACCTTGCTAGGCAGGGTGTTTGTCCTTGGAAAGTTAAGCAACTTTAACATAATCACCACTAGTTTTACTGTCCAACATAATAATTAATGAAACCCAAGGCATTACAGTCTACATGCTTTAGATATGTAGACCATTACTTATGACAATTATTAGACCATTATGAATATGTTGTGGGTCTCAGGTCTCAGGACCCATATATGAAATGTAATTCAACCTACAAATTGCCCTTTGTCTATCTTGTGTGGTCAGACATATGATGGTGTGGTGTATCTGGCTCCAAAGATTTTCACAGCACAGGCTTTTGGAAGTGAGATGCCAATCACTAGCTCTCTGTGTGTACTGTGGAGCACACTGTTCACATCTCATTACCTAGTCTGCTTGTTATGCTTCACCCATGATCTGATAGTAATGTAATCACTCATAATCTTTGGGTCATATAGTGCTAGGGTGTAAGCAATCAGTCTGGGAAGTTCAAAGCAAATGCAGGACCAGAACCACAGCTTTTACAATGCCATCACATTCGCGCTCAACAACATTATTCCCCAGACCCTGGTTTACAAACTCTGTACACTTGGACTGAGTTTACCCCTCTGTAATTGGGTCCTGGACTAACAGGCCACAGTCTGTGAGGATCCACAACATCTCCTATTCCGCCATTATCCTCAGCACCGGCTCCCCTCAGGGCTGTGTGCTGAGCCCCCTCCTGTTCACACTGCTCATGTATGACTACTCAGCTATCCATCCGACCACTGTGGATTATTTTCGAATGTCTTACACAGAAAAGTATGATATGAAAGAGAGATAAATATTGTTGAGTTTTTCATGCATACTTTTTGTCATTTGTATTTGCTTTTGTGGGCTATTGATATTTATTTTTAAATCCATAAAATAATTTAAAGTGAAGCTTAATTTAATGAGGTAAACTTAAATCTCCTGTAATGTTTCCAGCAGCTGGTGTCCATATTGCATTCCTCCCACCTTTAGGTGTTAGTCTACTTTAGTGTTCATTCTTTTTAAAGCCACCTTTTCAGCAAAAAAATAAATTATGAAACAAGAATTTCTCCTTTCAGCACTGTTTCTGCAATTTATTAATGTCCTTTATCTGCCTTACTTTTTTTTGTAATAATTTATTGTCTTTAATTTCTCAGCCTTTGATAGAGAAAACAGCATCTCAATTGGCTAAGATATTAGATTACCCTAAGCTTAAATGTATTGTGTACATACTAAATGAGTAATCCTGCTTTGTTGAACGGCTTTTGCTTCCAAACTTTCTTTGAGGTATATTGTTTTACAGATTCCAGTCATTTTTACTCACCAGTCTTTCCTGAATGCTGCTTTTGTACCAAATCATGATTACCATAACCGGTTGACATCGCTTGTTTAAAATCACCTAAAATGCAGGAACTGATGTTTATTAGCAAATGAAATAAAGTTGACCAGTCGAAACATGAAATAATTTGGGTTCTTACTACCTGCAATGGAATTAAAGTCAAAGTCAAAGTAAGTACTTGGCACCACTTTTGCTTAACTAGCATTTTTTTTCTCACCCACCTCATTGCCTGTTTGCCTTTGTTTGTGCCATTTAGGTTAGCTGATTAGCCCTGAGGGTTTTCTTTTTTTTTATTTGCCCCCGCATAGCTCCTTGGTCTACGCATAGCATGTCTGCCATTTAAAGGGCACTCTTTTCCCCCATTTACTATCCAGCTTGTGCAGATCCCCAGTAATGCCCAGGGCTACTGCGGCTCACTCTTTGCTTCCTGCACTTGGGTTCAACAATGTACGTGAACCCTAACAGAAGGGTCCAACCAGGCTTTCGAGCTCCATGGAGCATCTTTTGGGTGCCGTGAAAACTATCCCATCAGGGGACTCCCAAGTAGAGGCTGGATACATACATCATTGCCTTCCAGACCTCGTCCATGGAAAGCGGCTGGAATGTGGAAGCCTGCTTCAAAAGGGGTCTGAGTGATAAACCCAGGGACTAGCTCGCTGACCAGGTTCCTCCCTCCCACATGTTCAAACTCCTGTTCACGTATGTAAACCCTAACATATACTACATTAAATCTGTGATCTGTAAAAATACAATACAGGAATTTGTCATAATTTAATTTGTTAATACAAATCCATTGTTTTTAAGTAACAATGTTTTTTTAAACAGGTGATATTTGATTATAATTATGATTTGGTACAAAATCAGTATCCACAAAAGTCTCTGAAAAGCAAAGATGGGCAAATGATTTCCAGTTTCTCAACAATTGCATGAGACATTTATTGAAATGTTCAAAACAATTTCCATGATGAATTTTAGTGTGTAAACGCCAGGGGCGTAAGCCTAAACTGAAAATCTACGATCTCTGATCCTTCTGATGGCACTTCATCAAGACCATATTTAACAATAGCTGAAATAGTCACATAGGCAAGGGATTACTTTGGCAAACATTACAATACAGAGTTACATTAAAACTTTACTTTGACAAAAAGAAATCAAGGTTATAATCACTTGTTGACATCACCTGTTTAAAATCACATCATCAAATCACATCAATCCCTTCCCTCATTGTTTTTCACCCGTAACAGCTTTTTAAAAAATGTGTTGCAGGCCTGAAATGCCAAAATGGATGTTTATTAACAAAATAAAGTTAATTAGACAAAACATCGCTTGGATCATTATGAACGCCACGATATTAAATTTTTTGTCTGGTTAACATTTCCTTAATTAAAATGCATCTGTTAATGCACTTCAGCATTTGAGGTCTGCAACACATTCCAATGTGGGGGCAATTTATGGTTAGTAATGAGGTAATAATAATAATAATAATAATGTGAATTCAAATAGGTGACCTTAACAAAAACAAAAAATGTTAAGGAATTTACAAACTTATATATATGCAGCAAGAATGGGAGAAAATAACAACTGAAACACTTGGCATCCTCAGTTCCAAAAAAGCTGTCAAGTGTTATGAGATGGAATGACAACATTGCAAATTAGTAAATTCATTAGGGGTTTGTTTGAACAAAATTATTAATCAAGCATTAACCATCAACATGAATAGCAACGAGTAAAACTAAAGATCATATCATAAGATTCACATAGTAACAGTAGTGATGAATTGGTTCATATTGCATATAATACACACTTTATTCTATATCTTATTCAAGCTAATATTGTTGTACTCCAGTCCCCAAATGGAGCAGACAGAAAAGACCTTTGTCGAGCTGTAGGAGAAATCCCTGAAAGGTGTGAAAGATAATCTTCACCGATACCTTTATACAGAGATGTGAATTTGCCAAAAGGCTCAGATTTATCATTGAAGACATGTCAGTGGACATGCTCATTCATCATAGCTGAAATGTCCTTTTTGCCACCAGCAGGGTGCAGATAATCACAATTGACATTGTGATGTTAAATGGCTACATGTGCATGCGTAGTGCAGTGTTAAATTGTAATGAGTTTTATAAAACAGATTTTTGCAAAACAGCCAGGATCCTTTTACAAAGGGGATGGCAACCAGCTGTGGAAATAGAGTGCAAGAGAGAGAAAATGAGTGGGCGGAAAGGCAGAAGGGATGGGTGTTCACTGAACATGTACTGTAATGCAGAGTAAAAATGCCAACAGCATAGTCCAATTCAATTTACCACATCAAAACAAACATTGTTCTCTTTGAAGACTTTAGGCACGAGGGAATCCAATTAGTGAATGGCTTGCTTTGATCTGCCCATGTCCCTTCAACTACGTCTGAGACTTTTCTGGCCACATGTGCAAGAGTATGTATCCACATCAGGATATGAGGACTGCTTGGGGTGAAACTTAACTAATTTCAGTTGCCTGTTTGCTACAATGATCCCTATTATGCTGTGCTAGCCAATATATAGTCACTCATTCCACCATGTTTCTCTCTGTTAAAGTGTATGAACACATTAACGGAAGAGACTAGTGGACAACACCAGATTAAATGAAAATTCAAAACTCTACTGTAAATTACTAATGGCGTAATTAGCATCTTAAAATAACTTGTATATTTCAGCTGTCCCTGCTGAGAACAGTCAAGACACAGTCAAAACACTGAAATGAAAGGTACTTTTAAGGCTGTCCCTCTTCTCTTAATATGTTTTAAGGTATCAGGGCATATCGCAGCCTACAGTGCAAATTGGAAATTGCTATCCAAATACAGTTGTCTCAGGGACAGGAACATCTGCATTTCTATGAGCAGAGCAGTGCATTGTTCTTTGTAAGTTATGCTTTTTTTAACCTGCCAATTAATGCATTCAAGTACTTAAAAAAATTAAAAAATAAAGCATGCAACTGGTATTCCCAAATATAGACAGATAAAGCATGGAACTCGTATTCCCAAATATAGACAGATAAAGCACGTAAACTAAGCTATGGCTCTGCATGAAAACCTTAAAACAAATGAATATACTAAAATATGTATAATCTCAGCAAATACAAACTGTATGTGTGATTGGTATTTTAAGTTTTTAACAGTTTGAGATTTGAGTTATCTGTAGTATATTTGGAGAACCCCACAGGTTCAAGGGTATATAACAACTGCTGGAAATGGAAGTTCCAGAGGGCCTGGGTTCAAATCCTAGATTGCACTTGCAAAATTGATTAAGTTACAACAATTTATAGGACTCTGTGATTGAAAAGCGCCTTGTCCAGGGTGTACCTCTGCCTGTTTTTGTGAAGTTTGGGATAGGTCCCAGAACTTTACCTGAAACCGATTACTTACCTCTGATATGCAGAATAAAATAGGAGAATTTTATTATCCCAAATGTTTTTGCCTCATGTTTTATAGGGCCATGTCTGAATTTAAAAATCTTAACCAAGAAAATTGATTAACAAAAATTCAGCAAAAATATGTTATATTTACATGATCTTAAATCAAGGTAGTGCTATAAACACACTAATTGACAAACTCAGCATGCAGTTATGTCAGGCAGATTTAAAAATGATTACATTTGTGGTCTGGACCTTGTGGTCTGAGCTAACATTTGTGGTCTGGACCTTTCCTCAAAAAGTGTTTCCTCACTGTATATTAAAAAGGCTTTTTAGGGTAGTGTACCTGTTAGTGAGAGAGTGTTGACTGCTAGACATGCCTGTACAATGCACTCAAAGAAATTTTGCCCAGACATTTGACAGACTTTGAGACAGGACACTTCACTGGACCGACAGAAACAGGATGGTCATTTCGATAAATTGCTTACCATGTAGGCCTTTCTGACCCTAGCGCAGGTGTTGGGAGAAGTGGTTCCATGATAGCATGCATCCATGAGAGCTCACATGAACACAGGTGTTACATTCACTGAACATTCCTGTCTCTGCCCAGACTATTTTCAGACACTTGGAAGAGCAAAATTTGTCATCATGGTGACCGTTACATGACCTGCCAGCCATCATTGCCTTTGTTTGCTGTGATGTTATTAACAAGAAACCTGGACAGCTGTGGACTGGAACAGTATCATTTTACCAAGGAATACATGTTCTCTTTGGTAGCAGTGAGGATCGAATATGGAGACATTGCGGTGAGCGTTTCAATCTTACCTTTGCTGTGGAGAAACACACTGCCCCAACAACTACTGCCTAGTAGTGATACAAGGAAAACAACAGATCAGTGATGTGCAGGACATCCTGCAGTCACATGTTGCCTCTCATGGCAGGGCTTCCAATGAGTCTTAGTCAGCAGAATATAGCTTGCCCATAAAGAGTAAGACTTTCCCAAGAATGTCTCCACTAGATTTCAGTACTTCCTTGATCTGCCATATAGTCATATTTGCTGCCAATCAATTATTTAAGGAACCAGCTTTAGCAAAGCTGTAGTCAAATGTGCCTTAGATATGTCAAGCAGTCAACAATCTCTCACCAAGAGAAAGTTTTTTTTTACAGAGCAGTGAGGGAAGTATTTTTCACCTTCTTGTGGCAAGACTCTGTGTCTAATATGACCACACCTGTAATCATTTACATATCTACAAGTCAAATTTGCGGCAATCTGACATTTCTGTCTGGTTGCATCTGGGTTTTTTGTCCGTGAGTGTATTTGTCCAGGAACACCTAAACATTATGTACAGTACATTGTAATCTAAGCAACAAACAAGACAAACAAGAAGGTGACTTAACAAATACATTGTAATTCCACATTGTGTTTAAATGCTGGGACTGTGCCACCTTGGCGTAGCGTTTTTAAAAAAGTACATTGTATGAAAAGGTTTTGACACCACTGGTGTTTTAGGTTTTTTAATGAAGTTATGCAAATTGTAATGATCTTTTTTAGAATGATAGTGGGTCATTAGGAAAAGTGGCCTGTCATGGTTAGCAAAAAATGGGAGGTGAAGAGAGTGTCGATTCAAAGGTACAGTACTTACTTATACAAACTGAGCAGAGGCACAAAGGGAGGTGGAATCAGTACTAAGCAGAACAAAGTAAAAAAAAGATGAAAGCAGCAGTATAATAAGGCAAAAACAAATGAGCAGGGCAAGAATAGCATCAGCAAAGTTAAAAAGCAGAGCAGATATCATCAACAGGAGAAGTAAAAATGACAGATGGTGATGTGAGAGTGTCAAATGCTGGGAAATAGGAGTCTGGTTTAACGGCATGGGATCTTAAAGTTCATTCACTTATTTGCGTTCTTGATCCTGGACAGTGTTGCAGGAGAGCTAGTGGAACAATGTCAAAGTCAAATTTATTTATACAGTGCTTTTAACAATGGTGCATTGTCTCAAGGTTTTACAATATTATCTTAAAAGTCCAATCCTAAATTGAGCAAGCCTAGGGCGACAGTGGAAAGTAAAAACTCACTGAATATAGAAGGAAGACTCAAAAAGGGACCCATCCTCCTTGCGTGGCCTAGATGTAATAGTGTAATAATTAAGTTGTAGTAATAATAATTTATACAATTTAAATTAAACAACGAAGATAGAGTCCTCAGCGGTAAGTTATTGGAGGTACATCGTATCCTAATAACTAAATGATGGAGGGAGTTACTGATGAAAACCAGTTGAGTGATGCTAAGGTGGAGGAGCATCTGAGTGTGTGCTCCTGGAACTAATACTGGAACATCAGGTCTGAGAGAAAATGTAGTTACTTATTGGTTATGAGCAGAGTCTATTAACAATCAATGATGCCATGTGCGGCATGAAGCTCCGGAAGCACTAACTATAGCATCATAGCTAAATGGGAAAGAACCAGAAGTAGCACAGCCAACAGGCAAGAGCCAACCTGAGCCATGTGTCCCAGTCTAAATCTAACTAAAAGCCTTAGTAAATAAGAATGTTTTTAGCCTAGACTTAAAAAATTGGAGAGTGTCTGAATTTCTAATTAAAGTGGGAAGTTTATTCCATAGCTGGGGGGCCAAGTTTGAGAAGGCTTTCCCCCCTGCTGTTACTTTTTTAATTCTAGGTACTAAAAGGAGCCCTGGACCCTGTGAGCAAAGTAGACGAGCTGGATTGTAAGATTGTAAGAGTTCACTTAGATAATGAGGGGCCAGACCATGTAGCACTTTATATGTTACAAGAAGTATTTTATCATCTAGACCATGCTTCAGTTCGCAGAAAGTTTTGACAGGTGTCCAATGCATTGTTTTTACATGATTTTATTTAGAAATATTATTATTATATATAAAAATTATTGTCACACTTCAAAATGTCCCTAGAGTATCAGGGATATGACCAAACTAATGAGTTTACCAGCCCTCCATTGTTAAGATAAGTATGTGCAATGTTTATTGTTTAGTAATTTTATTTAGTTACATTATTTGATGATGAGATAGCATTTTATATCTGCAGTTTGTTATTTTATATGTGTTCCATAAGCCAGAAGCTTGTCACATTCAGTACTGCAAAGGGCAGATCCTAGTTGTCAATTTAATTCTTCACCAGCCAGCTCTTTTAACAGCTGTGAATGTGCATAAAAGTTCATTAAAAAGCAAAACTAAGTAACAAACCTTGTGAATGTGGCTCATCTGAAAAAAATAAAAAAATAATTGTTAAAGCATATTTAACTGAACTGATATTCAACTAAATGTAATTTTACTGGGTGTCAATTGTGGATATTTTTGGTTACTACTATTTGTCATTTTAAACTTTTCATAAGCACCTCCTGATATAATTATGTATATTATAATATGTGAAAGGTTCTGGCAGCAGCAGGTGCTTTTTTGCCAGGGTAGGCACCAAGCCATGGCAAATTGAAGGCAAAAGATCAATCCTCTTTCAAAAGTGAGACCTCCTGATTTTGTTTTTCAAAAATCTCCCTTTTGGAAAAACTAACCACAGCTTAAGTTAAGTGTCCAGTCCATACATTCAATGAATACAAAAGACAATATCTGATTGATATTTTGACTAAAAGGTTGCCTTTAAGACATATTTTTGAGAAGTATCCATTTGGAAAAAAAAAGCCAAAGAACGACGAAAACCACAGAACCTTGACCCAGTTCGCCATTTGTTTTGAAAAACTTCCCTTTAGAGAAGCGCTAAAAGCCACCCAGTGATGAATCCAATGATCGTATGCACAACTCTGATGTTTAAAAGGTCAATGTCCATCAGATTCTAAAAGTTATTTCGGTGTTGTAAAGCTCTTAGACTCTAGTTTTAGATAAAGCATTAAGTGAATTTTGAATTTTTGCAAGAAGAGTCTGTTTTTGCCAGAGCCCCTCACATATTACACAGCCTTTAATCATTTGGCTTGACTTCAAAATAATATCGAAATAGAGTGGGTGATTATAGGTGTTTGTAAAAATTAGGTGACACTTGCATGGTATCATTATTTATCACATTATAGGAATTACCATTCTCCCAATAACTCACACGTCTTTGGATTTATGGTTAAGCGTCACCATAATCGCAGTATTCATTAGTCCCAACGCAAATACATGATAGATAGATCTAGAGATAAACAAACAAACACACACACACACACACACACACACAGTGACTGAACACACACACACACAAACAAAAGAACTTAACTCAAATAGACAACACAAGGAAGAGTGTGTGTGTGTGTGTGTGTGTGTGTGTGTGTGTGTGTGTGTGTGTGTGTGTGTGTGTGTTTTGATACGTCCCCGGAGGCTGCAGGTTTCCTTTGCCTGAGTGGTTGAGGTCTTTAATCGGTGCACTAGCCTCCAGTGGATCTAATGTCTGCCATCTATCACTCAGCTCATGTCTGACACACCCTGTGTGTGTGTTTGTGTCTATGTGTGTCTGTGTTTGAATGTGGTCTTATGATTCTTTTTTGGTGAGTCAATGCTTTTTAATACATAAATGCTATTTAAGTACAGTAATACACAAGTCACAAATATATACATACATACATGTGTTTGATACTCTCATTATACTCTAAATTCCCAGTGTCACCACACACACATATAAAAGTGTGAAACTAAGAAGAGCCATAAAAAGTATTTATGATTCCAATTTATACGTTATGCACCAAGTTCACTTTTAATGGTTCCATCATAAATGAACATAATTTGCTAACTTTAATTATATATATATACAGTACTGTGCAAAAGTCTTAGCCCACCTTTAGATTTGTTTTGCTTTATCATAATATAGTGAACATATATAACATATTTCTGAGGACTGGATCTAAAAAATTGAAACTTAGATTCGTCGCTCTACAAGACTCTATTCCGATGATCTTCTTCCAAATGTTTGTGAGCTTTTACATATCTTAGGCTTTTTATCCTGTTCTACTTCTGAAAAATTTGTTTCTTGGCTGCTACACTTCCAAAAAGATCACCTAATCAAATTTCTATGGACTGTAGAAGGGTTTGGCATCCTGATACTGCTCCTAGAGTTTCCAGGTACTGCTATTGCTCAAGTTTAAAGAGAAAGTCACAATAAATACTTCCACTATAACCAATAAAAGCAGGTTTTTAATACCGCATATACATTTCCTGTAATTTCTGGTTGTATTTAAACAAAAAAGGCAGATAAATAATGATAAATGGTCACTATACCATTGTTTGAGCAATACCCTTTCTCATCTAATGGTGGCCTAAGACTTTTGCCTTTTGCACAGTATTGTATATACATATAAATCTGCAAACTATATATGAATATGTTGCCTTTTTAAATATGTTTAAAAGTTTAATGTTTAAATTCAGAAACATAACATCACGTTTATACTGCAAATATTACGCTCTTTCATTTAAAAAATCCTCTCTTGCATAATATGATTCCACACAAACAAATATGGCTGAATTTTAGTATCATGGTATATAAATAACAAATAACATTGAAAGGAACTTGTATATGCTAAGCAAAAATGGGGTCTGGGGAATTGCTGGAGCACAGGCACAAAGTGGAAATGATTTTATTTTAGAGCTCCTGCACACACATACACATGTTCACACTAAGAGACACCAATTTACCTAATGCATGTTTTTTAAACGTTTTCTCACCAAAAGAGAAGCTTTTACAGCAGATTTAATGTGTGATGATCAGAGGTGGAAACCTCTGCAAGTAGCAAGTCGAAAGTCTTGACACTCAAGTTCAAGTCAATACAAGTCAAGTCCCAAGTCTTATCAAGTTAGCAAATGTCAATTGATGTTGTTTTAATAAGCTCTCAGCCCAAATTAACATGCTAAAAAAGTAAGCATTCATAGGTAGAAATTGTCATAACTACCGAGAAAATCTTCTGACAAAAACACCTAGAAGAAATATAATATCCTTGGCTATGGATATACACAGCTCAGCATCTTAGTTGTACAGTGCTACAGCACCATGCAAGTAATACAAAAGGCTCGATACAATTTAATATTATTTTAACATTTGAAAATACATGATGTTAAAAAATGAGTTTGCGGAAACTCAATTCTTTTTGAGTCTAAAGTCAAAAAGTCTAAAGTCACATCCAAGTCACTCAAGGTAAAGTCAATGTCAATTCGTAAGTCTTTTCCCAATTCCTGTTGCAAGTCATCAAATTTGGGACTCAAGCTCAGATTGCACCTTCTTGGACCACTAAAGGGGGGAAATTTATGTGGTGTGAATCAGCTCTGTGCCACAACATGTGTCCAGAAGATGGTTGCAGAAGTGTACAGATCAAGCCTGCATGTCGGGTAGTAAATCAGCTCTCCAGAAATGTTCAGTTTTATTGATGGGCATGATATTTAAGACCTGATAATAGCGCAGTTCTTTACTGCAACTTTGTAGATGGGTAACCGGTATGGTATTTGTCCCTTTATGTGTTATGTCTTTGAGACTAAGACTAAAAAGGGGGAAATAATTTTCAAACCGAAAACCAAAAAACGAGAACAGAATAAGCAGAAAAATACGTTTTGTTGAGGTGATAGTTTTACTTGCTGTTTGAATTGAGCAATTTTCTTAATCCTTAAAAAATCTTTTGTTTGAATTTCCCACCATTTCCTGCCCTTCCATGTAGGTGAAATGACCTTGCAATACTGACTTTCCTGGTTCTATCCCAAGCTTTAGTGATCTAATACAAGTGCATCTAACATACACTTTCACACCCAGGTGTGACTCAGCAGTGCCACCACTTAATTCCACTGGTTAACCTGTATTCCCTTTTTTAATTCCAGTTGACTAACTGTACTATCATTATTAACACTTTTACTCCTGAAAAAAACAATCCTTGCTCACCACTCTCTCCAGAGTACTGGAGTTAACATGGATTAGTTTGCTTTGCACATCGTCCTAAATATCCAGGTATTCTAAATACACTGGAGTAAAATATGAGTTAAGGACCTTGCTCAAGGGCCCAGTACGGCAGTACTGGGATTTGAATCCTCAATGTACCATTCAGTAGCCAAATAACTAAGCCTCAGATCAACTGGGTGCAACTTGGAACACTCTGGATGCGCTGCTTCATTATCTACATACTTTTGTGGCATGAATTGTAGTGTATTGGATCTATGTTGCTATGAATCTGATGTGTGGTGTGATATTTTGAATGGCTGCCATGAAGGCTTTCTGGCTCCAACTCATTGCTTCTATTCATGCATTGTATTTCTTCTCAGATGCTAGACTATGATATGCTATCTTTTGGCTAACCTGCTAACAAGGGCTCTCTGTGCTCTGGGTGTCTTCCAACCTACATTGTTGTCGCTAGAACATTTCCTTACCAATATTATTCATCATGCCAGTGTTGGGCCTAAAGCTAGAACTGGGTATGACTGAGGCTAGATCTCCCAGCTCACCAACCTGTGTTTGTATGTATGTGTGTGTTGGTAAGAAATGCTGTCACCTTGTGTACATCCACTTTGACAGCTGAAGGCCCTCTCAGGTGAGCAGTGTGTGCATATCTATGTGTGTGTGTGTGTATGTGTGTGTATCTGTGTGATCTGGATGTCAGTCACAATGGGGTGTCAGTCACCACTGACATCCCTTTGTCTTTTGCAGCAGCTGCTCTCCGAGATGAACATGATATGCTGAACAGATCCAATGGGTAATGAATGTTTTGCACAACAGTACCCTGCCATACTATATACTGCTATACTTTTGAGATTGTAACTTCCTCTGAAAAGTGGTCATAAATACTCGGAAAGCAGGGGATTTCCATTATTCCATGCGTAAAAACACACAGTAACACTAAATTAATATCTACAACAGTATACTAATATCTACAAATAATCATAACTCTGTGTTACTCATGTTTACCCTCCTTATGTCTGTTTTTCCCCACATCTGCCACCCCTTGTGTGGGAGGATCTGTTATTGGCTCTTAGTTAGGTAATAAGAGGTAAGTGAAGAATAAAATGGCCTTTGCTTCTGCTATGCATTTCAGATCAATTTGTGACATGGTTGGTGCAATATCATGATAACACAAAATGACTATGTCAGGATGATATGCACTGGGAACAACCCTTTAGCTACATCATCCTACACGGCTCCCTTCCGACCCTTTTCCCATTTCAGAGCAGGGCTGTGCTTTGTTACTGATTGCACATTGACTGCTTGTGTTGTGTCAGGTCCATGAGCTCACAAGTGCTTGAATTGTAAGACTGTATCAGTTGCAAGTCTATCTGGATAAGGGCATTTGCTAAATGAAAGTGTAATTGTAAAATGTATTTGCAAAGTAGGGAATCCAGTCAAATGTACATAGCCCCTAAAGTATGGGGGTCTCATGTTCAAGTAATGAAAATCTGATTAATTTTGGAAACTGCTTTATAGAAACATTATTATTGTTAATTTTACAGCCCTAGATAACATATTATTATTTGTTATTTATTATAATCAATATCTACTACAAATAAAGAAGGTTTGTGTGCAGTCAGTTATCCTTTATGCAAACCACATTCTCAAAACATTCTCACATTCTGCTGTCCAACAGGTGCACCTGATAAAAAATAGACCTGCACTTATCTGGTGAAAAGAAAGAGGGCGAGAGTAAGTAGAAACAGACCTCAATTTTCCTGGGCGCTCCAGGGCTTTACAGCCTAACCACTACCCCTACACTCTTTTGTCCTCCTGCATTAAAAATAATACATATGCATTATAAATGTGTTTGATCTGGTGAAATTATGTGCGCAGCTAACAAAATCTGCCAGACAAACGTAGTTCCAACGCAGATCCAACTATGACCATGATTTTTAAAGTCTTATTTTATTGTAAACAGAATAATAAAATGGTCTCATACTATACATCGGAACATAAAAAACACACTGGGTAAAATACATGCATATTGTCAGGAACACACAGACTACGAACAACAACACATCACAGACTGCAGACAGAGACAGCTTCCCTTATTTAAGCATGCATCACCGGCCGTGATGCTGACGCAATTATTCAAAACTTTTTGCCCTTCTTCCTGGCGGGATTCTTCTCAATCCCCTTG
Source organism: Parotocinclus maculicauda (assembly GCA_034780255.1). Taxonomy (NCBI): domain Eukaryota; kingdom Metazoa; phylum Chordata; class Actinopteri; order Siluriformes; family Loricariidae; genus Parotocinclus; species Parotocinclus maculicauda. The sequence continues at coordinate 14,272 of JAUZSU010121590.1, forward strand.
GAGAAACATGATTTCTCCTAATTTGCATGCGCCAAGTCAATATGGTTTTCACTGCACAGGCTTAGCCATTTCATAGCATCTGTCCTGCAGTGCAGAAATGTCATTTGCACCCACAATCTATCCAAAAATCCTCATTTATGCCTCGAAACTCAAAAAACACGGTGTGGCAAACATGTTTTGACACTTTAGCTGAACATGTCAAGCACCACTCATCCCAGCCAGTGCAGCTGAAGTGCATTTAACAATGTGTGTGGGTAATGGTTATCAACCTGCACTAACGTCACAGTGGTAGCGTGCACAGGCTGTGTTGGTTTCCATGGAAATGCTGGTCTGACATCCAGCTGGGAGGGTTTGGCCACTACCTTAAAATGGCACAAGAGATTGTGCTTAATTCCCAGTTCCTAAAAGATGGTTTCTTAGCCATTTCTAATAGATCAATGACACAGTGCAGACAGCACAGTAGCGTAGTGGGTGTCACTTTCGCCTCAAGGCTCTAGAGACCAGGATTTGAGTTCCAGCCTGACAGCTGTCTATGTGGAGTTTGAATGTTCTCCTGTGGCTCTGTAGGTTTAATTGGCATCTTTACCAGTATGCATGTGTGGGCTATGACAGACTGGTTTACTGAGTTTGTTAGATATGGAAGTGAGTGAGTGAGTGAGTGAGTGAACAATTCACCAATGACTCATTCCTAATTACAGACTGTAGCAATTCCCTTGTAATTTTGAAAAAGTTTGCTTTGGTTTGTGAGACATTTTGCTATCAGCGTTAATGTTTTATTGCTTTCTAATTGTACTCAAATGTAATATGATCCAAATCCAATAGATTTCTGCAAATTATTGATTCCCAAGCTGTGGTTTAATAGCGATTGCTACTTGAATTTTTCATTTCAGAATGGCTGCGAAACAAATAAAAAGAACTAGAGAGTGTTCAGAATGATTGGGTTTTTAAAACCATTGAAACCTGATGAGAAATATTTCATTGTTATCAGTTCCTGCCTAAAATTGAGCTCTTTTAATTGTTTGGCAGGAAACGATCCTCTAATTGTACATTTCCTAATTAGACAGAAAAGGGTTCAAATTTATCATTTAACAGACTTTCAGATGTGGTATTAGTATATTTTATACACCTCAATGGCATATTTTATGCTTTTTACTCCCTCAGCCTTTATCAAATAAAATGGTTCAGCAATCCCTGTGTGCAAAGTTAGCATAATACCATACTGATCCAAAAAGAGGTTATCAGGCTCGATTATGTGGAATGTGCAGCAGGACAAACTAATTAATTCCCATTCTCGACCAAGAACGTCTTGTTTTATCCAATTTGTGGTGAGCCTGTGTAAAGTTTAGCCTTAGCAGCCTGTTCTTAGCTGGCAGAAATGGTACCCAGTGTGATCTTTGGCTGCTGTAGCACATCTGCTTCAAGGCGATGTATTGAGCATTTAGCAATGCTCTTCTCTCTACCTCGGTTGTAACTCGTGGTTATTTGAGTTACTGTTGCCTTTCTATCAGCCTGACCCAGTCTGGTCATTCTCCTCTGAGCGCTAGCATCAACAAAACATTTTCACACTTTGGTAAACATTTCATCACTGCATTTTAATAAAACTGTGGATGAAGCAGCATTTCCTGTGTAGTCCCAGCACTACATTTGTTTGTGATGTCTCCAAGGAACCAGACCAGGGAAACATAAAAAAGCAAGAAACAAAATATGACATGCTGCTAGTCATACATAAAGCTACATAATATTGAAAGAAACACTGATCAATAATTTTCCTTGTAATAAAACCATTAAGGGTCATGGCTTCGTACATGGATCATTCTAAACTCTTTTCAGAATTACTTTGGGCCAAGTAATTAAATTCAGCCTATTAAAATGTTGCGGGGCTTGGTGGCTTCGGAACTGACTGAATTGCCTAATGAGAAAGGAATCTTGTTTTAATCCTCATCAGGATGTAAGGTTGCTGACCTGAGGTAGAAGGCAGTGGATTAGATACAGACACTCTCTGCCTGTCTCTCTGGCTTGGCTGGGAGTTTAACAGCAATGATCAATCAGAGCCAGCACTTTACAGGCTCTGTCAGGTTACAGGCAGAGACAAAAGAGTCGGCACTGCTGCTGAGAGGCAGTTTATTATATGTTTCATAATCATATGCAGGTATGCAGCTTCTGGATATGTGTGAGCATGTGTGTGAGGCTGAGAGTTGCTGGCTCCCATACAATATTAACCAGACAAGGGTTATGCTCTTGACTGTTCAATTATGCAAATAGAGGAATAAAGGCAAAAAGAGAGATGGAGATTGAGAAGTGTGGGAGAGACTTAATCCTCACAATTATCTCTGACTGCAGCTGAAGGCTCTCAGTGAGGGTTTGAGCAAATATAGTGTGGCTAAAGTTGATAACACTGGTAGTGTGAGCCTGGTGTAGGTTTGCAGCATTATAATCAAGAGATTGGGAATTCAAGATTTGAAATGCCTTTCAAGGGGGCATAATGCAATTATTAAACTGGAATCCATGAGACTTGGAATCACAAATCATGGAGCCTCGGCAGACAAGGAACGAGGGCGGGCTGTAAACTTACGAGATTGGAAAAAACCTGGAATAAAACAGACAAAGCATAAGAGTAAAAAGAAACAGTGCTAGGGCAGGGCTAGGACTGAGACTAACCCTAGAGAGAACACAGCTCAGCACAGACCCTGGAGCTCGATGGCCGACGACCCATGCCAGGTGGTTGTGGCAGCATGACAAGGCCAACTGGCTTAGGCCCAGCGGCTCAGGCCATCTCCAGGGTGAGCCCTCCCTGTTTCAGAGTCAAAGGGCTCCACTGTGGCCAGTTTATACTGTTTTTTTACAGTCTTTTTTTTTTACTTAACAGTCTCACTCACAGACAGGACAGTGGTAAAGGAATAAACATGGATTATTTAACAGATCAAGCTGAACAAAGGCAAAACTACTGAAATACTGACTATGTGTGTGTAAGTGGCAGAATCATGTAGGCAATGACCTGAGTGCTAAGTTGGTTGTGGTACAAACCCGGACATTTTAGGGGTCTACACGCAAGGCCTTATAGTAAACGTCCTCTGAATGTTTTACAATCGCTGGGAGAAGCTAGGACACAGGAGATGACCAGGGAGTCTGTATGGGCCCCAAACAGTGGGTCCTTGCTGAAGATTCTTCATGTCAGAAGATGCCAGAGAGCATCTAGTAGCAGCCTTAGACATTAACTAATCCCTTGGGAGAAACTAGGACAAAAAAATGAAGAGGAGTTGTGAGAGAGGCATTGTGCAGTGACAGCAAGGGAGATCCATTTCAGAAAGTGTCCAGCCGGATGACCATGGAGAGAGTGCATGAGCTCATGCAAAGGGACACAGACTTAACTTAAAAGTAACAAGAAATGTCTTCATAGAAACGAACAGGGGAGATTCCCAGATGGATGAAACAGAGAGAATTCACAAGACAAGAACTAAATAGGATGGATACACAGGTGGATATGCAGCAGAAGAAAGAAACATATGGATAGGCAAAGTAGAATAAGCAATTCTATGAATATATGAAATACCAATTTACAATTTTAGCGACAAATCTAAAATACCTGAACTAGGGGAACTAGGGTCTAGGAGAAATAAAACCTAGGGGACTTGGAATCTAGGGCACTTATAATCTGTATCACTTGGAATCTAGGGAACCTGCAAACTGAGAGAACCTAACCAGAGAACAGCAGGGTTAAATAATAAAAAAGTAAAACTAATAAGTAAATATTAATTGTACATGTATAAATTATTTAAAAGCATATTTGCACTATGCATGTTTACATTGCACACAACCAAATAAACACACACACACACACACACACACACACACACACACACACACACACACACACACACAAAAAAAAAAAACACACAAAAATCT
>JAUZSU010121600.1:0-18173 GCA_034780255.1 Parotocinclus maculicauda
AGGTTTCTTCCTACCACTTTCAGGGAGTTTTTCCTTTTCACTGTTGCCCTAGGCTTGCTCAACTTGGGATTGGCCTTTTTTAGATAATATAATATTGTAAAGCTGCTTTGAGACAATGCACCATTGTAATATATAATAAAATTGAATTGAATTGAATTAATAGTTATCACAACAGGTTTGAACACTTTGCACATTCTGTGGCAGTTACTTTGAGGGGTTGTCTTAGTACAGTCGAAGCTTGCTATTCAATGTACATTGTCCATGAAAACGTTTTCTGGATTGTCAAAGTGTACACAGTGAGAGTCTATTTCCATGATTTCCTATGGGAAAATCCAAATCTATGCATTAAAAACTGGCACAGTGAACTCTCTGATTTGTCAATTCAGCATGCTTTTCTTTAGGTAAAACTTTGACTCTGTTGTAAGACCTGTTGCTTTGGTAGGCTGGCTAGCTGGATAACTAACTGGTCCATATGGGCTAGCCTGTAGCAAGATTTTTGCCAAGTTAGGCTGCTAAATCTGCTTCTAGCACATAACTGTTATGTAATGGTATTATTAGTATTATCTTTTTAGTTTAAGCCCTCTATGTTTAACATTATTTTGTAAAATGTCATATGTTAATATGCTACACTTAAATGCATAAAAAGATTAATTTCCTTTAAATTGCCTTTTTTTTTGTTTTTGGCTGACAGCAATTTCTTTAGTATTAAACACAATCCAGATCAGTGCCTTATTATCAGTGGTGATAGTGTATCTACGATACAGTTAAAATAAAATCGTCTTTTAATGAAATCTGGCTTTAGCTGGCATACAGACCCCTAAATACACACAATTATTCCTGCTGATGGCGATGGGGGATGCTGACTCTATTGTTTCCTGTAAGACCTACGCACACACACATACACACAGCAGTGAACCTCCCCATTGTCACTTTTATTACAGTGCGAGTGCTGTGAGAGTGTTTGGTTTGGTCATGTCTGATGACTAAATTCTTTTGTCTGCTAGATATCACGCAAATGCATCAACACACACACACACACACACACACACACACACACACAAACACACACAAACACGGCATTTCTCTTAGTGGAAACAAGAAAAAAGAAAGAAGAACAAAGTCATGTATTCACACACATACTTTGATCTCTTCGTATTGGACTTACACTTATATCACTTTTGTATTAGGTACACTCATCAACTGTCTGAACCACTCACACCAGCAGTGCTGCTGGAGTTTGTAAACACTGTCATCACTCAATGTGTACCCGATCAGACACATCTACCTTACGGCTCCACCTTGTATTGTAATGCCAGATAGCAATTCATCTGTTGCTGCTCAGTTTGTGTTAATAATCCTCTAAACCCTCATGAGTGCTCACAGGACACTTTCTACAGGATGCTGGTGGCTGATCATTTTTGGTTGGTTGGGCTGTTTTAAGTCCAGCTTTGACACTGTGGGGTTTAAAATTTTAGCAGCGCTGCTGTGTCTGATTCACTCATACCGGCGCAACACACACACACCATCACTACATCAGAGTCTCTGCATTGCTGAGTAGTGTTGCAGTCAAGACCACAAGAGCCGAGTTTGAGTCAAGACAATGACAGAGACACATCAAGTCCAAGACAAGACCAAGACTGGGAGAAGCTGAGATTAAAAGCAAATATTTTTATTACACAAGAATAAAAAGAAGAAAATGTAATTGGTTTGTAATTTATTTCACATTCATAATACATTAAGTAATATAATATAATTATATTATAAATAATATTATGGTTTATCACAGATTTTGTAAAATATAACATCAAATTATATTAAGTATAAAATTGTTATTATACTGAATTTAAAATATATCATTATTATACTTATTTTTATTCTTATTTTACTTAGCTCTTATTCAGTCTAAGGCAGTGTAGCTTTCGGGAGATAATTACATTGATGATTCTTTCAAACTAAATGAGAAGTCACCACATAAAGTCAACTGAATAAAACCAACAACATACAGTTTATGCATTTTTAGTATGAAATATGAAAGCCTAATAAGAATCATTTCAGATCTTGTAGACATTGCTATGGGAGATGATATCAGACGGAACGATCAGCCATGCCAAAGATGCTCCCTCTTCCATCTCTTCATAGATTTAATACATTTAAATGTTTTATTATATAATGTTAATTATGTGTATTACCCAAAAGAGGATGAGTTTGGTTCTGGTTCCTCTCAAGGTTTCTTCCTCTTAATCTCAGGGAGTTTTTTCTTTCCACTGTCGCCATTGGCTTGCTCATTAGGGACAAATAGAATTCAATTTGTGACACTTGTTTATAGATCATTGTAAAGCTGCTTTGTGACGATGTCTATTGATGTCTATTGTAAAAAGCGCTATACAAATAAAATTAAATTGAATTGAATTGAACATTGTGAAGTAAATCGGGCATACTTGAAGTCTTATTGTTGACTTCCGATTAAGAAGAGCAGTAACATGATTTCCCTTTTAGCTAATCTGAGTGCAGATTTTGTTTAGGCATGTAGGGAAGAAGACTGATCTAATGTCTTTGAATGGAATGCTGATATTTAATAACGATGAAAAAAAGTTCTATTTATAATTAATGTTACATCAGACATAGGCGTTGGACTCTGCAGGGCTCGACAGTAATTGTTGTCTTCATCTTATCCGAGACAAAGATGAGAATGATCCACCACCAAAATAGCACCTGCTCTGTGCTGGTCCTGACCATTAGAGAACAGAGAACAGGGGACGAAGTATGTAGAGAAGCACATGGACTACAATTGGACTGTAATTGTAGAAATTATTTACAGTATATGACAAGTAGGCCTTGGGGGTGTGGGGGGTTGAGAGCCTGTGAGAGCCTGGGGAGGTAATCTGAATACACAGCTGTATGTTTGTAGGTATAAATTAATATATTAATGTGTGTGTGCGCGTGTGTGCATGCATTTGCGTGTATGTGATGTGACTTTGGTTGCTATGGTAACTGCTATTTTGAGCCTTGGCGCTGGAATCTGGTCCATAGTCGTATTACCGACCCCCATCTCCAACTACAAGGCTTTATTCATACTGCACCTTTCAAATACGAAATGATATTAGTGTCATTAACAGAATACAGTGTTCCCTCGCCACTTCGCAGTTTACCATTCGCAGACTCGGTGCATCGTGGGTTTAAATTTTTTTTTTTTTTTAATTAATCGCAGATTTTCGCTGCTTTGCGGGTTTTTAATGGAACTTTTACATTTAAAAAATCACAAAGTTTATAAAAATATATACAAAATATTAATTCTAACAATAAAGAAATGTTATAAATCATTAAATATTATGATTTACAGTAAATAGCGTATTTACTCAGAGGATGAATACTCACCGAAAACGAGAAGTAAGACTAGAGCATCGGCCGCATGAGTCGCTACTTGTTGAAAATACAAGTTTTTATCGGCAGTGTTGTGTTTACTGTTTGTGAAAGTTTCATTATAGACTGAATTCATTCAAGCCCTATGATGTCACCCAAACGACCTGCAAGTCCTACGGCTAAAATAATGTATAAATACTTCAATAAATATAGCGTCCCTACTTTGTGGATTTTTGTTTAGCGCGAGTGGTCCTGCAACGTTATCGCTATAAACGAGGGAACACTGTACTTATTACCTTTCCAGTGGCATGCCGTTCATTTCTGCTTATTTCTGTGTTTCAGAGGTTAAAGGCACCATGGGAGGGAAACTGAGCAAAAAGAAGAAGGGCTACAATGTCAACGATGAAAAGGCAAAAGACAAAGATGCCAAAACAGAGGGAGCATCAGCAGAGGAGAATGAAGCTCCCAAAGACAACAAAGAGGAAGCACCAGCTGCCACAGAAACCACTGAGACCGCCAATGACACTGCGGCAGCCACCAAAGATGCTGCGCCTGTAGCGGATAGCAATGCGACCGCGGCAAAGGAAGAGGAGAAAAGTGCAGCCCCGGTGGCCAAGGAGGAGAAATCAGGAACCAACACTACAGCAGCGTCAAACGCCAAGAGCACTGAACCTGCTAAGAGTCCAGAGGCCCCACCTACCAAGGCAGAAGAAAAAACAGCCCCCGTTCCAGCTCCAGCCAATGTGAAAGAACCAGCAAAAGATACCACTGCAGCTCCCAAAGAGCCTGCCCCAGCAAAGGATCCTGTCTCTGCAAAAGAGTGCAAGGCAGATGCTGAGACTAAAAAGACTGAAGCTCCACCTGCCAAAGGGTCTGCCTCTGCAGAGCCTGTAACCACTGAGACCAGCTCTGCCCCCAGTAAGGAGCAGACAGTTGTTGTGCAAGATTAATGGACAGACAACTGTTAACAAAAAACGAAGTTAAAAGATAAAACGGAAACACGATCAAAGAAAATCTGTGAAACTAGCCCTACTCATTTTTTAAATTTACAGCCATGACAATATTGAAAATCATAATAATAATGACTTTGACAACGTCTCAACTTCTTTGTTATTTAAACTGATGGTGACAGCTCTATGACTAGCGCTTGTTCTAATGAGTTACAGTGATGTGTTTCAAAGAAATGATGATGATTTCTGTGATTTATTGTCAAAGTTATTATCATTTTTACATAACCATACATTGTCAAGTCTGAAAGTTCCACTCGCACCCAAATCTTTTTATGTATCTCTCTCTCTCTCATGTTATCTCTCTCTATATCAACATTCATCTCTCTAATGGATGAAGGGATAAGACAAAAGGTTGAAACCAGTCTAAACACACAATCCAAACACACTTTTTGCAGCTGTCTCTTTTTGGGATAGTTGTGACTATGTGTGCGTGCATGTGTGTGTGTGTGAGTGTACGGATGGTGCTCTTGTGTTCTATTGGATATCTTCTCTATGCTGCTGTCTGGTTTGTGCTTGGTCATTTGCAGTGGTCAGTGTTGTATTTTGACCTTTGTTGTTTAGACTTTCCTGACTCTTTAAAGCCTCTCATTGATCTCCTTTTTATTGATGTAATAAAATTGAAAGTTTAATTGACACGCGCACACAAACACACAAGTTTATCTTTCTATCATTGTGGGGACTTTCCATCGATATAATAGTTGATGTAACTAATCAGTTCCCTACCTAAACCTAACTTTAACTTCAATAACCTACAGAAAATATTTTTGGCCCTTTTGGTTTTTCAAAAGAAAGTTGCCGCTTTTGTAAAACAAAAATGTTTCTTCAAACCAGATCATTCCATTCTTGTCATCTGGCCCTCACAATGATATATAAATGGACACACACACACACACACACACACACACACACACACACACACAGAGTGAGAGAGTCTGTTGTACTAAAAATGTAAATGTCTGTGTATTTTTGCAGTGTTTGTTTAACCCTCCATAGCTATTACATGTCGAAACGGTTTCTCCTGTGTGTGCGCGTGCACCTTAATGTGGCAATGCATATGGACTCATGATAAAGCTGTGGTTGCTATGGTGTCCATGCATGGCAGGAGAATGGGAGAGCATGAATAATGAGTATGAACTCCAGATCTTAACATTCACAAGTCCAAACCACATTCCGCCATTGCAGTGTGAAAAGGATGCATAGGTGCGTGTGTGTGTGCTTGTGTGTGTGCGTGTGTGTGCGCTTGCTGTATCAGACTCCTTGCATGTCAGTTGTTGAGTGGCCTGTAGCGTATTTGGTTGCTGTGAAAATATTGTTGATAATATTCTAATATGCCATCTTAACAAGTACACGGACACGCCGGCAGACTCTCTTTCTCTTTGTCTATTTCTTTTTTAACACCCCTCGCAACAGTGAAACAGAAAGTAAACTGGATGATTTGGGATTATATGTTCATGTATAGATGGAGCAACAGTAATAAAATGTAAGAAACCAGTTGACGCCTTTGCTGTATTTAATGCTGCCTTAAGATTGAGTTCAAGAAATAACGTCAGGATCACACTCATGGTGCTTTCTCACGAGAGGAAATTTTCCACTTTGGGGACGATTGTAGTTCTTAGAATGCCATGTATAGGGACATTTTTAGCTCCTGCTTCAAGGCGGGCTCTGTTATCAGCGCATAGGAACACTGGGTGATGCAAGTATGCGATAAGAGTATGGTAATCTGTCTAGACACAGTAACGCTGTATGCTGAACTGTGCTCAGGCATGTTTGAAGAGATGGGATTATTTGAACTTTGGTACACAGGTAGTGTGATTGCTAACGGTGTCCAAGCACTTAACACCAAATCAGCTGCCTCTGTGAAATCATTCCTATATATGCAGCACAAGTAGATGAAAATTGCTTATTCAGGGGTATAATCAGTATATGTACTATGCACATTAGAGGGCTGTGTGGCCAAAACAGCTCTATCCACAAAATCCGTGCAACCATGAAGCTGTGCAAGCTCATCTTTACTTCAATACACTGTTTACCACAAATAGCAGTATTGTGATGCATTATGTTTTGTCACTGAGTATACTTTAGCACACAGTTTACTAAGGTATATGGGTTAGAGGGGATACAGCATTCAGTACACACACAAACACAATCAGCACATACAATAGTTATAGGAGATCCCCAAATATTCACTATCAAAACAATGAAATTGAGCAGCTAGCATACCTTTAGGGTTATGGTTTTTAACATTTGCACCAGGCAACAACCACCCCTGGACAGTCCATTGCAGGACACATGCATACACAGACATGCACAGTACACGGCAAAAGTTATAGTTTAACAATATATTTGTTATTTTAGCAATGGTAGAAGGATATTACCACTCTATCAATGACCATACTAATATTCTATTCTCTTTATCTGCATTCCAATCGTTGTGAGCTTATCATATCTTAGCCTTTTCTGATATATAATTATCATTATACCACTGCTAAAGCACCAAATCTAATGGTCACTTAGTGACCTAATACTTTTGGATACTCTAGCAGTGACATTGTACATATTTACTATTAACTCATATTTTGCTCTATTTTGCAGTGTGTCAATCCTCTCGCCAGGTAAATGTGACACCTTACCAAAACAGTCCAGAAAAAAAACACTTTTTATTGTAAGATAAGATAACATTAAGGAAGCATTGACAAAATGTAGAAATGCATTGGACAACTTTAAGTGCAAATATGGAAAACATGACATACACAAATATACATAGACAGTATAAAGACCATACAGTGTTACGGTTGAAACCAGGGTTAATGGAGCTGTGTGGGACTGTTGTGGTCTAGTGGTTAAGGTACTGGACTATGGACCAAAAGGTACAGGGTTCAAATCCCCACCTCTGTCAAGCTACCACAGTTGGGTCCCTGAGCAAGGTCCTTAACCTATAATTGGATTGTAAGACTATATGAATTGTAACTCTGAATTAGGGCATTTGAGAAAAGGAAGAAAAGTCGTAGTACAAAGAAATTGACATGATTTTAAGAATCTACCTCCCTTCCTCTCTCTCCAAACACACACACACACACATTTTCTTGTATTTCCAAAGTCATGTTTCCCATATTCTATTTAATCTTCCCTTCTTGTGAAACTGCACTAAAACAGTGGCAGGGCTCTTTTTAAGAGACTCAGCTGATGGAAGGGGATTAAGTTTTATGAGAATTCATCAGCCATTGAAATAATTAGCGTGAAATAAGTGAAATAAACCTGCACGTTTGACTAGTCTTGATGTAATCTTGTGTATAGATATAACCTTGTGTGTGTACCGCTGAAATCGCAACGTGATAGCAACGTTGAATAAAAATGAAATAAACAATGAAAAACACACATTACATTACATTTCCAGAATTTATCAGATGCCCTTATCCAGAGCGACTTACAACTGATTTGTAAAATATTTCATTTTGAGGTATCCACTAATTTTTGTGAACAGTGTATGTAGGTCTGTATTAAATGTCGAATGACATAAAAAAGGAATACAAAAAAAACCCAACAGCTTTAACTTGCTTAATAAAAAATAAAATGTAATCAGATTTACTATTAACTGATGTTTTGGATGTATATGTACAAATACAAACAAATTATTCTCTGTGTGTGTCTCTTTAGTTAGAGACTAAAAATAGCAGTAGTAAAGCCTGAATGGTATAATTTACATTTCACAATCACTAAAGATGGCTTTATGGGAAAAATTCCACCCCTGCGCCCCCATCCCTCCTAGCTCAGTAGAATCCCTGGGGGGAAAATCAGTAGTTGTCATTGGTTGACTGCATTTCCATAGCAACACAGCTGTTTGTGTGTGTTGAAGGCAGGTGTGTGTCCTCAGTCTGTAATATTAAACTGTCATTCACAATCTCGATCACCATGGTCTGCCAATACAATGCAGCTGCTTCAGCCAGTTCACTGTTTCTACAGGTTGGTTGTCTGACTTATATACTGCTTTAACTCTAGTATTGAGATGAGAGAGCATTTGAGGTCCAATACAGATAGTGGTAGCATCTTAAACAATATATTAAGGTATTAGATAGTAGATTATTGCACAGGTAATGATCCAGATCCTATTTTTGTCGTTGAGATGTAACCTCTGGTTTGAGGGAAGCTTTTACAAGCTTTACATAATCTAATAAACTTATTATGAGCTATGTAATAGTCATGGTTAAATAACAAATATTTGCTTCTTATATCATATGCATAGTTTTATTCATTTATAGTTTTTCCGACAGGAGCGAGTATAGAATGACTATATAGACAATACAGAATGACTAATTAAACTACTATACAGTACATCTTTGGAATGTGGAAACCGGAATAACCAGATTAAACCCACACAGGCACAGGGAGGATAAACAAACTCCACACTGTTAGAGTCCAAGATCAGGATCAAGATGTGAGGCAACTGCTTTGCAACAACAACAACAACAACCACTTGCACAAGCGTGCCACACTGTTAGCCAACTACTTTAAAGCATCTCTGCCAACTACTTAAATTAATCTCAAATTTTACCACTCACTTCATTTTATACCCAAGCAACTTGTTTTTGTGGAAAACATTAAATACCCCAGGCTTTCTGAAACCTAAATATTAGTGTTTAAAAGCTCAAAGAGATCAAGTTTAAGGTAATTTCAACATTACTTTAAAATGTATGCTGACCGATTACTGTATAGACAATAATAAACAACTAGAACTAAAATAAATATGATTACTAAAGCATAAGACAGCAGTTTAATAAGAAACAATAATAATTACATCAATAATTTAGAGCAATACACACACTCCACAAAAACTATTTAAACAATACTAATTAAATAATAGCAATATGGTAATCAAGTTCATAGGCCAGAGAAATCTATAGTTTTAGGCGTCAGTTGTTTTAACAGAAAAGCTAGTGTCAGGATAATGTATGCTGGAGAGCCTCTTCTCTGACACTTTTTGACTAGCAAAGAAAATCCCTCTTCTGTATAGTTTTAAGTGTTTTGTTTCCTCCAAGTTTTTATGTTTTTGGGCCTCATTCTTGAAATGTGAGCAGAACAACTTTGCATGTAAATCGTAAATGGCTGAACTGATGAAATGATTATAGTCCCAAAATGTTAGTAAATACAAATAAACTTCATACCTGGTCCTGAACAAAGTTGCGTAATGCCTGAAAGACATAAAAAGTGTAATTAGACATGACTGCACTTGACTTGACTTAGTGTAGACAGTTCAGATATCATAGAGATTTATTAGTGTGTTAATCGTGTCTAGAAGATTCCAAACTCTTCATCTGTTTATTGCTAGATCTCTGTGATTTGGAAGAAGGGTTAATTAGTTCACTAATATTTTGCAATAGTCAATGTTTGATGTATCAAAGGTATGTATTACTATCTTTATATCTGAATAACTGAACGAAAGGGTTTAAGTTTCACAATTTTTTAATAACTTATAAAACTCACTCTAATCACAGAGTTTTTTTGGTTATCAAATTTAAACTGTGGGTTAAATATAAATCTGAGATTCTTTACACAGAAAGAGATGTTTCCAGCAAAATATTCCAAATGAATTACAAAAGGAGATAGTTTTTTGCTCAGTTGAAGAAACCTTTTGCCATCTATGATTACACATCAAACATACAAATTGGCTTTTGGGGCTGATTATTTTCAGGTGTCAGTGGCAAATAAAGGTGTTTGCTATCTGCATAAAAATAATATAGAACTTTATGCACAGTACTTAAATATTGATTCCTATGGCAACAAATATCATGGACTCTCAAATGGATCCTTGCGGTACGCCATAAGGGATTTGGGAAATTGATTATGTCAATTAGTATAAATTAACAGTAAACATAATTGTTATAAGACCATACAAATCAGGTCAAAACATTACCCCTACCACTTTTGGACAATCTAATAAAATATCAGAGTTAACAATTTGGAAGGCAGCACTTAGCAGAATAAAATTGTAAACATGTAAGTCAAGCAACAGGTAGTTTAGAGGTCCCAACAAGCTCTAAACCCTGACTGAAGTCTTCCATTGTTTTGTTGTGATTTAAAATGAAGAAATTTTCTCTTAAAAACTGGAACACTATTTATAGGTTAAGAAAATGTCTGTGGGTGATATGAGTTTCTCATAATTACATTTGAAGTATTTTGCTCTAGAAGCTTCTACTGCATGCTGATATTTCATCAGACGATCCCCAAGAATTTAAGAAAGCTTAAATTTCTGTTTCTCCCTCCTACACACTTGTCTGAGAATGTGAATTTTTACAGTAAACCGAGTGTCAGTATGATGTGTACCGGGAGCAGTCTGTAAGATAAAGCTACATCACCTTACATGGCTCGCTTTTGACCCTTTTTTCATTCCACAGTCAGCTGCTTAATTATTACCTGCTGGGCTTCTCCTATTTCAGCTCTCTCTCTCTGCTACACACCTTGTTGTTGGGCTCTGTCACATGAGCGCTGTTGGTTCCTGTAATGTTTCTGGATCATCTTTCTCCTGTTCATGCCTGCTCATGAGACAGAAGTCCCAACCGGGAGGTGTAGGAAGACATGCATATGGGAAGTGCAGCCAGTTTTGGAAGGAGAAAAGGGTCAGCTATGTAGGACGATGTACAGTACTGTGCAAAATTCTTAGTTTTACAGAGAGATAGAGTACATGACCAAGTATAACATGTTGTCGACAAATGAAGCCAAAAATTCAAATTGGGATTTGTCACTCTGCAGTTCTCTTCCACTGATATTTATACCAGTTATACCATTATCTATAAATAAAGGATAATACATCGCCTGAATTGAGCTGTCCAGTGCTGAATTCAGGAAATGAGAATGGTATAGACCAAGAAGGACATGTTGTAGATTAAGGCCACATGTTTATCTGAGTGGAGGCTTTGTAATCAATGTAAACTCGAATGGGTTGTTAGAAAATTACAGATGCATGCAACTCATTTGTGAATTACTGTGAAGAAGTTTCATTTAGGTATGGATCAGCTAAGTGTTAGCAATTTGAAATTTATGGAGGAGGTCAAATTGGAAGCTTTTAGTCTGTCAGCAGTACATTTCTCACCTTTAAAAGAAATCTGATTTGATCTATGTATGACATACTGCAATATTCAGGTATCCAGATTAATATTTTGTGAATATTTGATATAACAGAGACAATAATTATGAACAAACTCATGCATGAGTAATAAGAAACAAAGAGCAGACCAGGCATATACAGCGGGCAAAAACATTTCAAATTCAGAGTACACAGAGACATTAAGTACATGGATTGAAGTACTAAACCAATAAGAACTGAAATGGCAGTGAGGTTAGGAGAACTACAATCTGTTACAAAGTAGAGAAGGGAATTAAGTGATAAAAAAAGAAAATCACATGACATGTCTTATTGCAGTCTAGACAACAGCTAACGATCAGATATTACATTTACATTTAGCGTTTACAATAAATACAGTTTTACATTGTATAATTCAGCCATTGAGGGTTAAGGGTCATGCTTGAAGTTTCCATGACCGCTATTGTGCAGAGCCAGGATGTGAACCCAGGACCATCTGGCCAGTAGTCCAATGCCTTAACCTGTATACCTGCAGGACCCTTTTTATGCTACCACCTGTAACAACACTAAACAATAAGAGAGTGCTATTAGGGGATATCTGTTGTCCATTGCACTTAAGCCATTTATTAAGTTCAGAGCTCCTCGTTAAGGACATAATGCAATACTCAGTCAACAGTTTCTTCTTTCTGGTGCTGAAAGTAGATACAAGTGGCAGCACATCTGAAAACATTCATTTGGAGTAGGGGAATCAGTTAGAAAATGATCCTATAAACCTGGAAAAAAATACAAACTCAGAGAATTAGTGACTTCTGTAAAGTGCCTATTCTTGTGTGATAAACTGGTTCAATACACACTCAAAACAGAGAAAGGATGGTAAGAGAAAATGAAAACGCACTGTAATGTGTCAGGATGATGTACCCCTAGAGTTACCTAGAAGCTGGCTCTCTTCTCTTCTGATCCTTTTCCCCTTCCACAGTCAGCTGCTTAATTACAGCTGTGCTTCCCCTATTTAAACCCTCTCTCCACTACATTACCTTGTTGTGTCTTATTATGCATACTCTTTTGGTTTGTAGTTGGTTGTTGCTCGTGTTTGTGGTTTCATTATTCCTGTTTCTGTGTTGTGTGTTTAACCTTATTCTGTGTTGTATACTCCCCTTATAGCTTTCTATAGTGTGTGTCTATGTTGTCCCACGATAATGTCTGACTCTGTGTATTCCCTTGTAGTGTGCAGTCCTGTGTGGTGTTGTGTTTGTTATCTAACTTGCAGTCCTGTGCTTCATGTACCTACGAGCCTATGAGACACTGTCTGTTTCAGTTTGTGTTAGCTTAGCCACCTAGCCTTTATCTGTTTACAGACGGTTTAAAAAAAGATGAATAAATAAGAAAAAAACTGTTGATGATATAAACTAAAAATGCTTATTTATATTGGTGGCTATAAACAGCCTAAATAAACTTGATGGCAATACAGTAGTTAACCTATACCTCAGCTATGAACATGGAAACTTTAGTACCCGGACATATTTACTACAAAATCCATGCCTCTGAAACTAAATTATTTTTTTTAAATGCAGATTCAAAGGCCAATCATTTATGACCCAAGTGTATTCCTATATAGGGCAGTATGGATTCTGTCAAATTGTCTTCACTGGATTAAGATGAGATGTTTTCTGTCTTGCCATCTGGCTTGCCAACTGTTAGACTGCAGCATCTAACTTTGAAAATATTTTCTCCGTGACTTGCAGCAATGTGAACTGAAAGACCATAGTTTATTTGCAGATTCTGACAGGCTTCCAAGATGTTGCATCTATGTGTAACCAGCAGTTCAAAATCACTATAGTGCAAAACATACTAGGAGATACAAACCTACACGTGGTGATTTGTTTTAGATGAGCAGCTGTGAAGTACTATTGTTATAGCTATTGTTCAAGTGGAAACAACTGCTAATACGTAAAGCCATCCATTAAAGTGGCCTTACACTAGCTGATACAGCTGTAGGTAACATTTAGGTCTAACAAAAGTTCTACTCATTTTGGTTTCTTTTCACTCTAATCTATAAAACATTAGTGAACATGTTTGTAAAAAATTGTCAGTTTCTTGGTACGCTTCCCTTTTTTTTTTTACAAAATAAACTGACATGAGTAATTAATTTTTTAAATCAATTTTGTACCTGGACTTACACTGTAGTCCATATTATAAAAAAAAGAATAAAAACAACCCTCATCAATCTGCACCCAGTACCCTATAATGCTTAACTTTGCTTTTTTGCATGGATATAAGTATTCCAACCCTTTGCTGCGACACTCTGGGTGCCTCCCATTTCTCTTAATCATCTTTGAGATTTTTCTACACCTTGATTGAAGTCCATCTGTGTTAATTCCCTTGACTATACACACCTGTCTATATAAAGTCACACAGCTTATGCATACCAGAGCAAAAACCAAGCCATGAGGGAAAAATAACTATCTGTAGAGTTCAGAGACAGATTGTGTGGAGGCACAGATTTAAAGGAGATTGCAATAAAATTTTCCAAGAGCACACTGGCCTCCATAATTCTGAAATTGAATAAGTTTGGAACAAACATGACTTTTTTAGAGCTGGCCACCCCAACAAACTAAGTAGTCTGAGAACGGCCATGCCAAGAGTGGTAACCAAGAACCCAATGAGCACTCTGGCTGAGCTTTAAAGATCCTGTGTGCAAATGGGAGAATTTTCCAAAAGATCAGCCATTACTGCAGCACTCCACCAATCTGAACTTTATGGCAGCATGACCAGACTGTAATCTGTAAAAGACTAAAATGCCCTCCAGAAGTATTTGAAAGAGCACCTAAAGAACTATGAGAATTAAGATTCTCTGGTCTGATGAAAAGATTGAACACACCTGGCCTTCTGGAAGTTTCTCCCATCTGCAAACAGGTTCTTTGGAGCTCAGCCAGAGTGACCATCAGGTTCTTATCATGTTATTCATGTATCTTTCAGTGCAGCAGAATTTTTCCAAATCTGTGCACAAACGTTGACACAGATGATATTTTTGTCATTTTAAACACTTATCGTTATAATTGAATTGTGTTTATATTTTTTTAGGATGCTAAAATCAGACAATGTTTTGACAACAGGCAACACAACAAATGATGGCACTCAGTTCCATGCTGGATTTTCTCTGGGATGTGTGAGAAAAGAGGCCAAAACTTGTAAAACATTCAAAGTAAAAGCATGCAAAAAGTTTACATTTTAAAATATTTCCAGAAAATTACACCAATGGTCCACGTATGTTAATAATATAATAAAATAATAATAACATGACTATAAAAGCCAAATAAAAACTATATCTAAAATTGTCATATAGTAAGATAATACAAACAACATCATCAAAATGCTGGCCATGACTGCATTCATGGGTCTGCATGTACGTGTGTCAATTAATATTAGTGTACTTTAAATATCATTGTGAGTACTGTGTGTGTGTGTGTGTGTATGTGTGAAGTGGGGCATTCAGTTGAGGGTGCTAAGGCAAAGTGATGAAAACTTGTCAGATCTTGTTACTTCAGTGCCTCTGCCACTAGCTATTTATTTCAGTGTGTGTGTGTGTGTGTGTGTGTGAGTGCGTGTGTGAGAGAAAGAGAGGTATAGATAAAGAGTGAAAGAAAGAGATAAAGAGACATGACATTTATGAAAGGGCAGCAGTTCTGTAAGTCGATCAAACTTATTCTTATGGTCAAACTTATTTGCTTTCTTTTATTTTCACTATACATATTACTTTCACTTTCCCCACACACACAGACACACACAGACACACACATGACTCACTTGTGATATGCAAAAATTGTTTTTAGCTAAACATTTACCAAATGACAGTTTAACCAGACACAGCACCAATTGATCAAAAAAAAAAACAGGCTAATAAAACAGTGAAAACCAACCACTGCCTTTTTATGGATTCATGTACACTGCTCACAAAAACATAATTTTTATACTCACTGACAAAAAACAAACCATCCAGATTAAGATGTCAGATTCCTGCAAAACTCAGTATGTAGTTCTGTTACATGTACATATGTAAACGACAACAGGTGTGGTTTGATTAGACTCTGGGTCTTGCCACTAGAGGGCATAAAAGTGATTCTCTTGCTGTCTATAAAAAGGCTCTCAGAGGCTAAGTTTGGGTAGTGTACCACTTGATAAATGATTGTTGACTTAATAATATATTAAGCACATAAATTATACATTCTGAGAGAGAACATCTCTTTGGACAGCATCGTTCTGACCTAGCTGTTTGGAGGTATGGGGAGCAGTGGTTCCATGAGACACTGGACAGCCCAGACAGGCCACCAGTAAAGAGGATTGTTTGATCCAGGAGGGGCTAGAGAGTAATTGTTGCTTTACAAAAATATTCTAGTGTTAAATCTTTCCCTTTCCCATTTCCCCTCCATTCAGTTTGAAATCAAACTCAATGCTCCTTGAATTACTTCTCCTCTATTTATATTCCTTATACAATATTTCTACCTTTCTGTATGTGGTTTAGTGTTTAAAGAACTGGGCTGTGAATCAGGAGGACCAGGATTGAAATCTCTGGCAAGCTGCCACTGTTGGGTCTTCAGATGAGGTTCTTAACAGTTGCGTGGATTGGAAGTCACTCCTACTTTACCCAATAGTTTCCACCAATACCCTTGTTGGCTAACAATTTCGGTGAGGGGTGGAGGTAGTTTTGACAAATCTGGTATTGCAATCTGATATTTAATCTGCATTTTTGTAATTTACATAAATTATTGTTTTTTAAATAATTGTTTGGAACACTGTAGGGTATTGCACGTTCACTTCTTTATACCTGGTATAATGAGCCTAAAGATTTTCTGTTCTATTATATTGTATTGTATGCTGATATTCCCTATACTGGTGAAACCGTCGATTAATCTGGGCTTGGGACAAACATATGCAAATGCAATAATATTAGACTTTATCACAATGATGTATACATTTCACCCACCCACACATGCACAAGTCTTTATTGTCATTCATGTCATGAATGACAATAAAGAACTACTGCAGCTAATTAATGCTACACCTACAATTACCCCTACCATTAACCTCATTAACCTAAAGCAAATATTTTGACTCCCTCATTTGCAATTTTTGCGCAAAAATTAAAAAAACGGTAAAGGGGCGAAGATCAGAAAATGGTAATCACTAATCAAATTCCAAGTTGTCCTATTGTCTTAGGGACATTTGGTCCTCTCAAGTATGATCAGACACTCAGTCACTCAGACACTCAGACACTCAGACACGCAGACACTCAGTCACTCAGTCACTCAGTCACTCAGTCACTCAGACACTCAGACACTCAGACACTCAGACACTCAGTCACTCAGTCACTCAGACAGTCACTCAGACACTCAGACACTCAGACACTCAGACACTCAGACACTCAGACTTAGACACTCAGACTCAGACACTCAGACACTCAGACACTCAGACACTCAGACACTCAGACACGTACACACACACACACACGTGCACACACGCAAACAAATAGACATGGACACATACACACACACACACACATAGACAAAGACACACACACACACGCACACGCACGCGCACACACGCACACGCACACAAATAGACATGGACACACATACACACACACACATACACACACACACATAGACAAAGACACACACACACACACACACACACACACACACGCGCGCACACACACATTCACTCACAGGCAACTATAAAAATACATTCTTTTAAATAAAAGATAAACCAAGCACCAAACATTATTCACCACACTATTATAAGTGAACTAGTTGCTTAGCAACAAACCTTTCTTTAGAATAGTCCTTGCAGACATTTTATGTTTTACAAGCATTTTATGAGGAACACTAATAATGACATTAGAATGTGTTGGAAACATTCCAATGAGATGCTGCTCTCTGTTGACATGAGTGCATCACACAATTCATGTACAGATTTGAGATGAATGTTCCATTTGATCCCATTTCAAATCCATTGCGTTCAGATCTGGTGACTGGGAAGGCCACTAAAATATTGTGTCTGTCAAAGACCTGTGTCTGTCAAAGACGTCTGTAAAAATCTTTTCTTTATATTTTATTGTCTATTGTATTGGGCTTTGTATATGTTTTAAAAAGGCGTTGAAAAATCTTGATTCTAGACCTTTTTTTAAACGTATGTTGTTGACAATTTGAATATCAGTATAAGATGTCTAAATGACGTTTTAGAAAGACAGTCACAAATACTTTCATTCTGGATGTCTTTTAAATGTTCAGCACAGGCGTGAAAATGATAGTTCTTTTTAACCTATGTTGCTGACATAATTTTGACGTCAGTATAAAGATATAAAAAGCTGCGTCTTTGCTCAGTGAGGAGAGTTAGCACGTGGCCAAGAAATGTCCTGCACATATCACTGTGTTGTATTTTCGCAGATCCGCCGCAGTACGAATAGTCGGAAAAAAAAAAAAATTAATAAAAACAATTTTTTTTTTTTACTTTTTCCGCCCTCTGGTGGAGAGCCAACGGTTTTGTTCTGTTCATTTAATTTTTTCCAGATTCACTTTACAGTTTTTTCACATTGTATACACACAAAATGTGGAACTATGCACACATATCCAAATACATGAAGCTCATGTGTCATAATTGTGACTACAAACTGCTACACTCTAAGCACAATTTCATATGTTCTCACTCAAATATCATTCTAAATCACAGCT
>JAUZSU010121619.1:0-18165 GCA_034780255.1 Parotocinclus maculicauda
ACAATTTGAAATAAGGCTGTAACGTAACAAAATGTGGAAAAAGTGAAGCGCTGTGAATACTTTCCGGATGCACTGTATACTCTTGTTTGTAAATTCTAGTACACACTAATCAATGTATTTAGTGACATTTGACTGTTATGTTGATTAGTGTTTTGAGAATGTCTTAATTGTCCCTTGGGTTATTAATCTAGATACAGACTTAATGGCTCTGCACAACTGCAATTTATTGACAGTACAAGGTCATTAATACTTAAATGTAATTCATAGCAATAATCAGACACCCTTATCCAAAGTTAGTTACAATTCAGCATTAGAGGTTTAAGGACCATACTTTAAGGGAACCTCCTATTAAGTGTTTTAGTTGATTAAACACATATAATGGCTGCAGTTCATGTGTATCTAACTGAACATTGAGGCATTCAGCATTGCGTAGGTTTATAGAACAGTGTATTTTTTGTGAATTTTTATGTTGGGTTAAAAGATGTAACATTTAAATTAATGGCAATGACAGCAAGGAGTCTTAAATTATCTCATAATAACTAGCCTGTATCTTGCACTCAATGTTCAAACAATTGAGTCTCTGACTATCTACTAACACCGTTTGAAGAATTGTTTCATATGTGTATTCTTGTTTAGACTATTGGGAATAGATTCTTGTTTCTAATTATTAGGAATAGATTATGTTACCGATGTCTTCGAACACTTTTGTAAGTCGCTGTGAATAAGGGTGTCTGCTAAATACTGTAAATATAAATGCCAGAGCCTGGATTTGAACTTACAGATTTCTTAATTTGGTCCAGGCTCAGTTTTTGAGCCACCCATCCCTTTCAGAGCAGTGATGACATCATCTTGTATGTTTCTGTGTTTGACATAGTTTAATAAGGTGGAAGTACACATTGCTGCTAAGAACCTCAAAGTTCATGACATTTATAACTCCACGTGTTTGTTTCTCGGTATTTACTTTGAAGGTTAAACTGGTCTCTAGCGGTAATTGCATTGTTGCTTTCCCCATCATCATATCAAATCAATGCCCTTTAAAGAATATGCAGAGGTGTTTTAGAAACCCTCAGTCTGCCATGCTGCTAATTAATACTGGTGTCTAATAGCATATGTTAAACAGTAGCTTAACAAAAGCCATTGTTTTGTCAGGCACACATTAGGTGAGTTTCAGATGATTAAACACATCTAATGGCTGCACTTCATGTGTCTCTGACTAAACATTTCAAAGCATTCAGCAATGCGTAGTTTTAAAAAAGTGTATTTTTTGTGAATCTTCATGTTAGGTTATGTCAACAGATGTAACATTCAAATTAATGGCAATGACAGTACGAAGTCTCATATTGTCTCATTAACTAGCCTGTATCTTGCATTCAGTGTTTTGCCATTGTGTGGTCTCCCACAGTGATGTTACCAGAGTTTCAGTCTGCGTAAAGGATCACATATGTTATGAGATAATAAAACGTGTATATAGTTTTGAAAGACCTGCAGAAAGAATACATTACATACACATACAAGTCAAACATGATCAAACTGCTACACTCAGTGTAAAAATGTATTACTTTCATTGATCATGATCATGGCAATTTACAAGCAACAAGAATAATCCTGATGTTAAAGGTGATGTGTTTTTTTTTTCATTTTTGTTTTTCCTGTTTTACATTTTAATGACATACTGCAATTCTTTGTGGGTTTCAATTTTATATCCAGATGACACACTTTTTTGAATTTTAAATAGTAACAGCAAGACAGTGAACAGAGAGTGCTGTGCATGACAAGTACTCTGAGATGCAATGACAGCTCCTCAGTTATTCTTTTCATTTAATGAGCCAGTGTCAATCCTAAATGTAGTAAAGGATTCAAGTGAATGGCACAGTCTCTGGAGCTACAATGTGAACAGCTTTGTTTTGCTTGTTTAATCCTGTAAGCTTATAAACAATTTTGTTAACATATTAGCATTTGATCTTAATTGGTTTAAGGTTTTGTTTTAATTTGCTGTCTCTGATAAATATAGATTTGATTCTTTGACTTCTTTATCTTTTAAGGAAGTGTACCACATTCTCTAGGTTCCCTCTAGAAGCTGGTATCAGTCCCATCTAAAGTCATGTCCTACCATTTCATAAAACTTTATGTTAAAAGGTTTATAAAATTCCCGCAGCTGCTCAATCACTTCCTGGTCTATCTGCACATGTGTCCTGCCCTTGGACTTGCCAAGGCACCGTGGGTTACTACTGCTCTCAGGCTTTTTCAAGCAGGGGAAGCCTTTTGTTCTGTTAAAGTAGAAGTGCTTGTCAGTGATGATACGTTTGAGCCCTAGAAAGTCCTGCACACGACCAAGCTCACCAGCTGGGTCAGTGATGAGCCGCTCACCGCTCACAAAGTGGATCTGCGATATCCGGAAGTATTGCAGCCAGTTCTCTAAGTGCAGGATGTACATGCCAATTCGGATGGCATTCCATGAAGTGTCCACCAAGCCTTGGCTCCTGTTCTTAAAGGCAAGCTCCTCAAAGCTGGGGATGTCTGGCTTTTTGGACAGCGTCTGAGTATAGTCTGAGATGGCACGTGTCACTGGATTGCGCACCACCACAATGAGTTTAGTGTCCTGAGACATGCTGGCGATGCGCCGTGGGGCCTCCCGTGTCACAAAGTAGCTTGGAGTTTTCTCCATGGTGATTTGACTGTCCAGTGTGCGTGGCATTAAGCTTCTGGAGAGAGATGAAAAACAAAATGGCAATGCTGAAAGAATTGACTGGAGATTGGGTCTAAGCTACAGAAGCTGCATTACGAAAAAAATGATGTTAGTCAAATGATGTCATGATAATGAATGATTTTACACAACATTTTGTAAAATACGACTTAACAAGAGACTTAGAACACATTAATATGACTGTAAGAAAGTGACATCTCCTCTTCCTAAGAGAACTAGATAAGAAAGACCTATAACCATTCGTTATGCTATGGCTATTGTTTTATCTGACTAACACATTTCAGCTGATAGTTTTACAACTTTCACGAATAACACATTTTACAAAACTAGGAAAGAGAATCCATCATCAGATGCTCCAGTGCAAAATAATTATTATGGGCAAAAATCCTGATAAAGAGGTAAGAGCAACGCTGCCCTTTAAGTTTAGCTTTTATCGGAGGATAAAGCAAAACATTCAGTGCACATAGGTAGAAGTCTCCTTGACAAATTGAGATTCTGTTACAGTCTCAAAACCAGCACACACACCCAAACACACAGAGAAGCTTTTAATACTTATATTTCCAGTCCCTTATCTCCCTAGTGTGTTTGATGCTGAAGGGCATGGGGAAATTATCAAATCTCAGCCACATCCTGCACTCTTGGTCATAAATCACTATCACCTGCATTATGGATGCACAATAGAGAGAAAGGCTTTGGGAAATCTAGGACACTTGAAATAGGTCATTATTATCACAAAGTTTTCTTGAAGAACCATCAGATCATCCAACTTCCAAGACTTGAACCTGTGAACTGCAGAAAGAAATACAGACTTTTAATTTACAGTTTTTACAGTACATTGTTGTAATCTATGCTTTTGAGCCTCGGTTTAAATCAGTATTTACATTTTCATATATTTCTTTGATGTTCAAACGTAGGTAATGTTTTTAGAAAAAAATATATATTATTTAATTTGTTTTCGTATAACCTAACTGTAGACAAATATCAGTGGAAGAGTACATCTTTATTGACCTCATATATCTTATATGCTGTATCTGCATTTTATTTATACCTTTACTTTACTATACAGTGCTCAGGTGGCGAGGGTCTATACCTTGTATTTCTGGTATTTCACAATAATGGTAAGAATTAAACCATATACACTTGCAATCAAATCTCCTGTCAGAACGACTGAATCTGTTCATCATGCTGCAGGTAATATGCAAATCACCTCATAAAACGCAATAAACAGCATTGTTATTTCTTGTTTTGAAATATTTTACCTAAATGAAAACTATTAGTTTCTTTTAAAACAAAACACCTGTTCCTTTACTTTGTTCATTTCTTATTAGATTCTAATTGTTACTGTTTTTCTCTTGTTTTTGCGTATTGGTTATTGACCTGTAGGCTGTTGTGATCACACGGGGGAATGACTACTAAGAATAAAAAGCACTTTTGTTAGGCAACCTGGATGCTTAGTGATATAAATGTGTAAATGTAAACGCAATGAAAAAATATGATTTCAAGCAGCATTTAATGGGATTTCATCTGGTTGACATGATTACTAATTAAAGCAGCCATGACCTCCCAAAATGGTTTAAACGATCTAGCTTTAAATGCATTTTGGGTGCATTATACCTGCAATGCACGCTAAATCTCTGTTCTTATATTTATACTGCGATTGTATTAAGATTCATGAAGTGACTAAATATAACCTGTTTACCCCTTGCATTAACACCAACTTTGCCTGTGTTTCATTTATACTTTTTCTTTGAAATAGGCCCTGCTAGACAGCAGATTTTTTATAAGATATGTGAAAATTCTTTTAGCCCTCAAGCTCAGTGATTATGGATCTGGATCTGTTGGACACTTGAACTGCTCAGTTCCGTTGCATACCTCTCTAAATATTTCCATTTGCTAAATGCTGTAAATGTAAGCTGATCACATACAAACAATATTGATGAAAGGTGTAGGCAGGATGCAATTGTCTGCAATTGTCTGAATATGAATAATAGGCCTGCAAAAAAATTACTATTCTGATATTCCAATGCTATATTGATTATTAAAACAAATAATGGATCATTCGGATAATAAATACCTTAATTACCAAATAAGTTTTGTGTAGTAATTGTTAATTAGCATTGAATACAACAAAGATCAATTTCTTGTTCAAAAATTTACTATTTTAATTAACTTGCCAATACAAACTCCTTGCCAATACAAGAGGTAAGCAATATCTATTTGCCTGTCAAAATGTAAAGCTAAGTGACTAATTCACATGACTTATGTGATGTTTTTTTATGGATCAAAATGGACCCAATGAATTCATGGCCTATAAAAACAACATACTCTATTGTAGAGACTCAAAGATGTAACTCTAAACAGTTAAAACAATTAAACACTAGACTTTAATAACTATAGTGGCAGATCAACACTTCAGACACTTTTTAATGTTTAAAGTGCTTATTTAATGCCAACATCAGTCACTGACAGTCCATTTACAGTCTCTCTATTTTAGTGCTCTTGTGGCAGTCGATTGTCATTTAGATATGGAATCTATATGCAAATAAATCAACGTCAGCATGCTAAGCAGAGCTTTTTTTTATTGATATGCCTAGTATAGGCTGAGAAATCTGTATCTTATTAGCAAAAAACAATAATAGGGATGCATTTTATGTGGACTGTCTGATGGCAATGAAAAAAGGAGTACAAGAATAAACTAAGGTCTCAATCAGTTGTGAGTCATTGCCAGTTTTAATGGCCTTTGCTATGGTGGGAATGACTGTAAGTTACTTTCATTGCCACAGAAATATAGATCCATTTAGCTTGATTTATGAACAGTGTTTGGCTGGCCAGGGTGTCTCAGTTAGCCTTACCAGTTCTGGACCAGAGGCACCAATTAATCTTGCGCAGAATGGAGTGGTGCCTTTCCTCTGAGGAGTTTTATTGCGTGTATAAATACATGCCACTAATCAAAACTTTATGTTGATGGAACACACATTAAAGTAGCATAATCAGCCTCATCTCCCTGGTTGTGTGACATGTCCTGTTGCAATTCCGCTTAAATACTCAAGTCTTATTTCTCATCTAGGCTATGTTCAATCTTAATTAAATGATTTTGCTGAAAGAGATGAAACCACTGTAGGTTAATTTACACCAGCCTTGTTTAAACTATGTCCTTGATACACTGCTCACAAAATAAAATGAATGATCCCCTAATTTTGTGAGCAGTATATTTGTGGTTGTAGATTTAAGCACAAGTTCATGACTGCACTGAAATACATTCGATCACGATCACCATTTAGCATCCCTAACTTTTGAATGGTCTGAGCCACCTTCAGTTGTGTTTATTTGCATTTTATTTTTATCCTTAAACTTACACTATGTTTATAATAACATGGATTATTGCTTTTGGTGTCGCAATTATACCATTTTAGCTGAACTGGAATACAGTTTTAGCAAATGTCTAAGATTCTCATACAGCCAGTACAATATCACACAATTCATTCAACCTAGGAAAATGTATAAACGAGACAACATGTTTTTATACCTTGTTGATAACCTTGATGAATTGATTCATTCTCATATCACCTATGTGCAGATGGTTTTGAGACTTCCTCTTGTGTCTAACCTTATGTCATGTGGATTGACCATTTTACGTAGAGTATTTGGTGTCTTAATAAGGTTCTTACAAATGTATTTGTTCTAATGTTTTCATTGTCAATCAGCTAAGATTAAAGCAATTCCAGCATTGTGCAGATTTCTTGTCTCATTGCTCTTACTATTGGCAAAATGAAATACAGTTACTCAGTGGGAATTTTTTTTAGTAATTTGATGAGATCTACAGTGACGACTTCACAATGAAGCAAATTATCTGTCAGATCAACATGAAAAATTGTTTCAATAGGGAGACTATCAATTGTTGCTTGACAACACCAAATTCTGTTCCAACTTCAGGGTAAATGTTGCTTCTACAGATTATAAAGTGTAAGCTGCATTATTGATGTTAAGTGCACAAAACCACAACGGTTAGAGGACAGTCCTGGCAACTCAGAAATGTGCTTCTTAAAAGCAATTCTCTGACTATATTAAGGTGTATATTCACAACACTGGAAGATGTGGTGAATATGTTCAAGTGTGTTGAAACATTAATAATCTTGGGTACATTAATATTCCTGAATTGAAAATATTGTAATAGATTTAAGTTGAAATAATTAT
This sequence comes from Parotocinclus maculicauda, assembly GCA_034780255.1. Taxonomy (NCBI): domain Eukaryota; kingdom Metazoa; phylum Chordata; class Actinopteri; order Siluriformes; family Loricariidae; genus Parotocinclus; species Parotocinclus maculicauda. The sequence goes on from JAUZSU010121619.1 coordinate 6,899, forward strand.
GGTTGCATAGAATTTAGCAATTATATTGTTCTCCTTTTTTCCAGCAGTTTTGCCGCATAATATAATAAAATGTCACAGTTTTCTGGATATCAATAGTGAATCGACTACAGATGGTTCAGTATAATTGTGCGATCTGGGCTTGTAAAAATCTCTTTCATCTACGTTAAATTTTCTGTGTAGCAACATAATTTTCCTTTATTTTTTTCTGCATAGGATTAAATGGAATGTGAAGGTTTTGGAACACACAAATGTCACAATTACACAAGTACACTAGTAACACCACAACAGCCACATGGGTAACACAGCACCACACCATAACAACCATCTGAAATACCATAGCAATTGCCTAGCCTCGAACATCAACAACCTAGCAACCACATAGCCAGACAGCACCTCCTAGAAACGAGATAGCAATAGTTTAATACATTAATTAAACTATTAATCAATTATTCAAAAGCTAAAAATTATATAATTAATAATGTATGCATGCATTTATTGATTTATTGTCTTATCTGCTAGTTCCTAGTCAGAGTCCTGGAAAAGCTGGTGCCTAGCTAGCAGCAGATGGCACAAGGTAGGAACAACCCTAGACAGGGCGACAAACCCATCATAGGGCACATACACTCACACACTCATTCACACACTTGGGGCACTTTGGAAACACCAGCTAATTTTACAATAGATGTTTTTGGAATGTGGGACATCTGGAATACCCAGAGAAAACCCACATAGACATGCAAACTCCACACAGGCAGAGCTGTGAGGTGACAGTGCTAACTGCTGCACCACCGTGCTGCATAATTTATGCATTATATAGTTAAATGTTTGAACCCAAAATCATAGGTATTAGTTTGTATTTTGTTCCCACTTACTAACTATTTACAGCTTGTGTCTAAATACTTATATTTAGTATCCAAGATCTCTATGCATTTCAGGTGACCAGAATGTGGGGATGAGTTTTAGTAGTCAAGTCCAGTCAGATTTATTTATATAGCACTTTTTACATTGGTGTATTGGCACAAGGCATCTTTACAATATTATATTATCCTAATTAGGCCAATCCCAAATTGAGTAACAGTGCCAATAATAAACTTCCTAAACATTGTAAGGAAAAAACCTGGGAAAGACCATGACTCAAAAAGGGATCTATCATAATTGGGTGAAACTTGGGTCATCACATGTATATGGTGTTTATTCTGAAAGCAGTAAGAAAATATGCTTTTCAATAATGTTTAACTGCTCAAAACAGATTTCTGGTGTGAAAATTTTGCATGACATGATAAAGTCACCAAATCTGTCAAATCTCAGTATGGCCTTCCTACAAGTAAAACATAAACCCTGTTATAATTCACAAGTATTAGTAAAAGTCTGCAATAGTAAAATGTGGTTGGGTTAGTTTTTTATTTTTGTATATTTGCATATTTTGTTAATAAGTATTTTTTCTTTTGCACTAGGGCGGCTGTGTTTGACTACACAGAGATGGAATGAATTGAACAGATGGGCACCCAAAAGAATTAAAATGTTTTATTATGGAATACACAGTTCTTAGTCATAATTAAGTATGCTAAAAGCTAATTAAAAAAACTTAATTAGATTATCATGAAGCCACACAACTCACAAACCTTTTTATGTTTGCCTGTGGAAATAATCGCTTCTTTATACTGAAGCTGTTTTTTCGTAGTAGTATGATGGATTAATACCAAACTGAATTCCCTTCATAAGTGTTATACAATTAACATAGAAAATGACTTATGTCTGAAATAGAAATGCTGCAAGATAAATTCCATTCAAACTTTGCTCATGCAATCCTCCAAACAGAAGACATCACATTGTATATTTTACAACAGACACAGAAGGGGTTCCTGATGTATGACATCAATGGCTTTTTCTCCTAATAGAGACTGACATTCCAATTCATTCGAGGGCCTACTCAGTTCATTACTTCAGATGTATCTAGCACCTTAATGTAATGAGGACTGACACCAGGCCCTGGTTTGATATTACATCTGAAAGATACAGCAGCATTAATTGAATGTCATTTATATAGTCTTGTTTTTCCCTTGTCTTCTTTTTAGGTTATGTAGTTTGGCTTGTAGAGTTTGTCAGCAGATTGTGGTGTGGATGTGGGATGCAGGTAAGGTCATGTCCACATTTTAATTGGAGCACATATTTGACTGCAGGGCATGGTTGAAATTAAGTAGGACTGAGGCAGATCAATTCGCAAATAAAACTAATATTGATAGTGATGTGTTGGCTTGATTTGTACATAAAATGCATATAAATTTATACATACATATTTATACATACATATTATATATATTACATATTATACATATATATTATATATATAAATTTATATATTTGCATGAAATATGGCCTGAAACACATGTCCAAAAAGGATTAAATGGAAGTCAATTTAACAAATGAGAAAACAAAGTTTATACTTGGTCATTTGTTTATGGAGGGTAATATCACACAATATACAAAATCACATACACTATTATGTGAGTGGCAAAATATATAAAGATTAGCAGGTAATTTGATCTTAAAATTAGAGTCAGGTATTTCAAGCAACAGGATAACAGATGGACACTTTGCTTTATTTAAAGGACAGGGTTTTCTCAAAGTCTGACCTTCACAACACTGCTATCACATGTACTGCATTGCAGCATATTAACCTTATCTCATCTGTGAAACATGCTGGTGGTAGTAAGATTTATGATTGTTTTGCTGCATCTAATTTACAATCACTTATAAATTATATTCCATTGAGCTTGAAAAAGAAGTTTAGAAGAGGTGGACGCCTTCACCTACCTGGGTAGAGTAATCAACAAGCTGGGCGGTACCGACGTTGATGTGAAAGTCATAATAGGCAAATCAAGGTCAGCATTTATAGAGATGGGGAACTAATGGAACTCCAGGGAACTGGCTCTGCAAACAAAGATCTGGCTTTTTAAATCAAACATCAAGCTGGTTCTGTTATATGGAGCAGAAACATGGAGGACAACAGTGGGAACGATTAGGAAAGTACAGACATTTAGCACACATGTCTGCGGAAAATTTTCTGGATCTGTTGGCCAAGAACCAACCAGTTCCTGCAGAAGACAAGATCCTGAGACGGCGCTGGAGACAGATTGGTCACACACTATGCAAGCCAGCCTACAACATCTCCAAGCAAGCAATGACCTGGATCCCCAAGGCAAAAGGAACACAGGGTGGCCCAGAAACACGTGACACATAGACCTCGATTCTGGAACCAAAATAATGGGGTACACCTGAAACCAGCAGGAACGGAAAGACCCAAATGCCTGGAGATCTCTTGTTGGCGGCCTATGCCCCAGGAGGGATAGTAGGTGATGATGTTGATGATATAAATGATACCAGCAAATGATTGTCAGGGCATCTGTCAATTAACTAAATCTCAAACGAATATGGGTCTTTAAGAGTGAGACTCTAAGAACACAAGTCATTCTACCTTAAAATGTTGATGAATACAATAATCGATTTGGAATTGTCCAGCTGAAGTCCTGACCTTTCTACTGGTGAAAATGGGTGCCATAGCCGATACTGAAAGTAAAGGTTCACATTCTTTTGCCACTTACGGATAAATAATGTTTTGTCTCATTTATTTACCTAGGTCCCATTTCCTACTCTATTACTTATGTTAGAATCGAACATGGTTTAGGTCTCATTTATGCAGAAATCTAGAATATTCAAAACGTTTCACAAGCATATAGACAAACAAGCAGCACTGTATATGGCATGCTGTAAGTGGTGCTCATAAAATGGAAAATGTATGTATAAACAAGGAGGTGGTTTTAATATTATGGCTTACTGGTATAAGTCTGTGCATCTTTAGAGCAGCCATTTTAACAGTAATTATATTTATGATACACCTATGCTACACAGAGGCCCAAGCCAATATAGTTATAAAACAAGACTGTGTTAAACTATGCAATGTCATTAAAGTAGCTACTTACATGAAATAGCCATATCCACTGTTTGTACAATAATAAAGCATTCAGATATACAATAGTTCTTTGTATTCTCCTTAGCAGACATTTTTCATGATAGCACAAATAGCCTACAGCCGAAGAACACCACCTAATTAAAATTCTGTTAAGAAGCAGTGTGTGTAGGTAACCAGTTCCAATAGGTAAAGTAGCATATATGCTATGAATTTTATTGTACATTGTATCAGGAAATATACTGTATAAGGACAGTGATAGACACATTCTGCTCGCCCGGAAAAGTTCTGTCCACCACTACAGAGAGGTCATGAAGACTGCAAGGTACAGCACAGGGTTTAATTAATGCCTCCAGGTTGGAGGGGGCTGGATTTGTAGTCTTTGTAGACAAAGTTTAGTGTTTTAAATCTGATGCTGTGAGCTACAGGGAGGCAGTGGAACGAAAGCAGCAATGGGGTGATGGGGGAGAACTTTGTTAGATTGAAAACCAGGCATGCTGCTGCATTCTGAATCAGCTGGAAGACTCAATTGTATTTTAACCCCATGCATAGTAAGGTGGATTGTTAGAAAGACAAACATGTATCCAGTGATCAAGATGCAGAATCATATAAATGTCAAAATTCAACAAAATGTTCCAACATTCAATAAATAAATACATTTGTTACTAATATATTAGTAATAATATATTAGCAATAAATTAATAATTTATTATTTCAATTAAAGTACATTGTAATAAAATAAGTATTAAATGCAAAAACATAATAATATCAAAAGTATTGAATATAATGTTTCCTCCAAAAAATAGAAAACTAGAATTAATAAACACAGTTTTTGTGTGATGATGTGAAAAACTGTACCATGCATGAGATTCATTTACCTCTCCAGCAAGGGCAATATAATTTCTGATGAACAGAATGAAATGGAAAGAAGGACTAAACAGCATATGGAAAGCATCCAGTATGTCCATCCATCTCTTTAATTCTGTTATCAGCAAATAGAGACCACTGTGTTGATCTGTTTCATTGTACTCTGATTATGACACATGGCTTCTAAATTATTGGATGTGTTAATTACCATTAAACTCTCTGTACTGGGAATCTCAAGCATTCATGCTGTCTCAGAACATGTGAGTTGTTAATGATTATTTATGTATTTTTAATTAGGGATATCCATATAGTATATAATAAAGTGTATGTGCACATCCTTAGCAGGCATGTGCACTTTACAGTATGTTAGGACAGCCCAAGAAAATTAATCTGGAATGACTGTGGAATCTCCTTGCTTGCCATAGCTCAAATTATTGTAATACTATTATTGGAATATATCTTTGAAAAACCAATACAGCTTGTAAAGTTCTATTTACAGTATTGCATTGTTTTGAGAGGAATATGATTTGTGAGTTAATACCTTATTTTCCAAAATGTTGTTTGAAGTTATATTGCAAACATTTGTTTATTTAGAATGAGTCAGCTCTATGAAAATGGGGAAGTGGGATGTTCATGTAGACTTCTGAGCTAGAAGGATATACAGGGGCATTCTTATGTAAATATAACAGAAGGTTTAAGAAAGCATAGCCTTACACTGCCTAGTAGGTAGGAAGTGAAATAAAATGAGTAAGCATAAAAAGAGATTTCCCTACTGGACAAAGGACTCCAAACCCCTGCTGAGAGCTGACCTGGAGGCCAAAGATCCAGGCTCAATGGTGCTTTCTAGAATTATACAACCTGAGGCAGTGTATCACCTTAAAGTAGATTTTGTAGCACAATGTGTGGCTTAAGGTGAATTCCATATGAGCTGCAACATTGTTTTTATTAATGGAATTACCTGAATTTATGGAGGAAAAGTATGTTGGCACAACGTCTGCATGGGTACGTTTTCCTACATTAAAAACAACAGCAAGCGTTAAGTCAGTTGGTGTGTCTAAATGGCAAGTAAACAAATGAGTGTTGTCATCTGGGTTTGGTTAGTGTGCTCTGTGCTGCTGGTTAGGTCCCAGCTCCCCATAACCCCCAACTGGATTAAGCAGGTATGACATAATACATTTCTTTTAACTTTTAACACCTTTTAAAACAACTTTAATTCAGAAAAAAAAAATATATATATATTTTCATTATGGCATTATATATAACTTACAATTTTATAATCATTATATCATTACATGTATACAGCTAGTTCTGTAAAGTTACCAAGATACACAATCCCTATTATTAAAAAAGATTTTTTTTAATTCTTGATGATGTTATCATGGGGTACTGCAACAATTCAGTACAATACTTTTTTTTTTTAATCAAAACAAATATTTCTTTATTTTTTTTCTCACACATTTACTTTTGTACTGTTTTAAATATAAAGATATTTTAATGAAGAGCTACTGCTCTATACCAGCCTATGTTATGATTATAATGCCAAAATAGCTAGTGTGAATCTGTAGTAGCTTTCAATGTTAAATCCATAGAAGAGAACACAAAGCTATCTATGCTAATAAAGATGTTAGGATTTTGCAAAGCACTTAAAGCAGCAAAAAACATGACATCCAAATGCAACATAATTATGTAAGCAGCATGAAAACCAAAGTTTTGCTACATAGATGAAGATGCAGAGTGTGATTTCCATGGGTGTGTTCTGCAGCTAGAGATTAGAGGAGGAAGTTCAGGGTGTTCACTTCATCGGCCTTTAGGGATGTTTGAACATAAAGGCTGCTCCATCAAGAGTGTCCGAATCAATGAAAATATTTTTTTTTATCAAATAGTTTTTAGTTTTTAAGGATTTAATAATAATGTAATCTATTATGTTTGGTTTGGTTTGTTGACTTCAAAATAGTAAAAAAAAGGGAATTTCATAAATTTGGGGCCACACAAATAGATGTCACAGATGCCAGGACCAAAACTAGTTTACTCACTGGTGTTTGCAAGATGCTACTGAAACTGCAAATTACAAAAGTAAATATAACGTATTGTTTTTTGCCAACAAATGCGTCAGATTGGTTTGTTGCAATAAGAAGAAAATAATATATAGAAAATAATCCAAGCCTTACTACCAAGTAAGATGAGGGATCTTTTTCTGTCGACAAATTACAACTGAAAAAGAGATCTTCCAGTAACTAAAGTAATTTCCCTCCCCAATCTTGGATTGCTGCAAAACTCGCCATGCAGTTTTATCTCAGGCAGATATGTAAATTATTACATTACACAGTGATTAGACACTGGGTCCTGCAACAATATGGTATAAAAGTACATTTACATTTACGGCATTTAGCAGACGCCCTTATCCAGAGCGACTTACAACTCACAACAGTCTTACAATTCAAGCAATGGTGGGTTAAGGGCCTTGCTTAAGGACCCAACTGTGGCAGCTTGGCAGTGGTGGGATTTGAACCCAGGACCAGCATGGCCCAGAGTCCAGTGCCTTAACCGCTAGGCTACCACAGTCCCTATTAATACAATGAAGGAGAGAGAAATAAAAATACATTTTTATTTAAAAATAAAATTTATTTAACCTACAATTAAACTAAAGTGAATCTGGAAAAAAATAAAATGAACTGAAGAAAACGTTTGGCTCTCCACTGGAGGGCGGAAAAAGCAAAAATAAATATTAATAAATAAATTAATAAATTTTCTGCAAATATAATCGTCGGCGGATCCGCGAAACAAGCAATAAAAAAGCCTGGCCTAATGTCGAAAACGACCTTGTCTACGTTCATTCTGAGTAGTCGATTACAGACAGAAACAGCTAACAGTCAGCCTTGATAACAAGTGAAGCAGAATGGAGACTTAAATCAAGGGGAACTATTTTTAAAGTACTTTTCAGTGATAACTTTAAGTACAGACTGGAAAGCGGGCGTCAACCTGCAATGACATAATTAAAACGTATTAGTTGAGATGACCAAAGGCACGTGAGGCATATTTGAATAGAAGGACACTGATCCATTTCTGTCACTGTATTTTAGTATCTGACTGCAGTGTTTATAGCAGTAGCATGGTATCCATATACACTAGTACAGGACCTTTTAGTACACTACACTCATTATGTAGAGTAACAGCATAATGACGTTGTAAGTGAAAGCAAGTATTGACGTTTATTTTACTCTGTTATAATGCCACACAGGTTTAGCTGCTACCTGTAACGTGTTTGACAAGTTGGCACTAGCACGGCTGCTTTCACCATGACCATATGATAAAAAAATTAACAGAACCAAGGAAAGGAATGTCGTAAATTCATACCACTGTGGCGACACTGCAGTGCTCGGATTTATTACTTATTTTGATTGAGTTAAATGTAACACTGCCGTTTTGGTCCATTCAACTGTGATATCTGATTTTCTTTCCCTTTTGATATTATTGTGATAAATTTTTACACCAGAATTAGGTAGAATTTAGTTTTAAAGTGAATTATTGGGATCAGCCTGCTAAGTTTTTTGCTTAGTATCCCTCTGTGCATAAGAGCAAGTTTGAATCTTTTCACAGGAAAAGCTGGGAAGAGATTTAATGGATTGATGCACAATTTTACAACAATTGTCCAACAACACTGGGGAGTAGGTGTTAAACTTGGTGTTATTCTTACACACACACATAATGGTCACTGGAAGTTCATGGCAAAGACTCTTTGGGGATCTGAAAAAATAAAAATAAAAAAAAGAATTGTTGCTGTACATGCAATTGACATAGGCCATAAGAAGATTGCCAACACCCTAAAAGTGAGGTGCAGCATTAGAACACTTTAAGATGACAGGTTCCACTTAGGCCTTAGGCCTCACCATGGTCAACCAAAGAAGTTGAGCGCATGTGCTCAGCATCACATCCAGATGTTGGCTTTTGAAAATAGACATGTGAGAGCTGCTAGCATTGCTGCAGAGATTAAAGGGGGGGGGTGTCAACCTGTCGGTGGTCACACTATACCCTGTACACTGTATCAAACTGGTCTGCACTGGTCATCCCAGAAGGAAGGCTCTTCTAAAGATGCTGCACAAGTAAGCCATCAAACAGTTTGTTGAAGACAAGTAGACAAAATACATGGATTACTGGAACCATGATTAGACCAAGATAAACTTATTTTTGTCAGATGGTGTCAAGTGTGTGTGGAGACAACAATGTGAACAAAGACATGGGTGTCTTCTCTACAGTCAAGTATGGTGTTAAAATCTCATGGTTTGGGGCTGCATGAGTGCTGACAGCTATGGGGAGCTACAGTTCATTCAGGGAACCATGCATAAAAACGTACTGTGACACACCGAAGCAGAGCATGACCTCCACAGGACAGTACTGTAACATAATAACCCCAAACACACCTCCATGACTACCACTGCCTTGCTAAAGAAAGAGTAAAGATCAAGCTTGTCTCCAGACCTAAACACTACTGAGGACCTGTTGGGCGTTCCCAAATGAAAATGGAGGAGCGCAAAGTCTCTAACATCCACCAGCTCTGTAACGTTGTCATGGAGGAGTGGAAGAGGATTCCAGGATTGTGAAGCTCTAGTGGATTCCATGCCTAAGAAAGTTAAAGCAGTGCTCGAAAATAATGGTGGTCACACAAAACGTTGGCACTTTGGGTATAATTTGGCCACTTAGGGGTGTACTCACTTTTGTTGCCAGCAGATTAGACATTAATGGTGCAAATTTACACTGTTATACAAGCTGTATGTAGACTGACCACATTGTATCAGAATGTCAAATCTTCAGTGTTGTCCCATGACATAACTATAAAATATAATGTTTAAAATATTAACAAAATGTGAAGCGTGTACACAATCCTCTTTTTTCCTTCAAAACGTTAGTCGAATGACCAGATGCAGCCAATCACAAACCTGAAAACAAGCTCTTAAACAAAGTCAGAAGTGACAGATGTGCATCTACAGATATATAACTTCTATATGCAGTCTTGTGAGTCCCAAAGTAAACAATTGAGAAACTTCAGGAAGGATCTGGAAGGTTTAAAAACTCTTAAGCAGATATGAACAGCTGCTGAAACGTACAGTTCTCAAAGATTTGAAGAAAAAAAGACTAAGACAGGTTGTGTGTCTAGATGATGTGTTAAAAAGTAATTGCTCTTGAAGAAATACAGAAGCAATCTGGTATAAAATGGAAAGTCTGATCCTGAGTGCTGCACCGGAGTCAGAAGCAAAAAGTAGCACAGTAGGTTGATACAGTAGTTTCTGTGCACAGACACACTACTTTTTAATTTTCCCTAAACTCTGGATATTTTGTCAGGCAGAGCCAGAGGTGAATGCAGATAGGAAACAAACAGTGTGGAAACTTTAATCAACTTTCTAGTACAATTTTTCTCTGCACAATTAAAAGTCATAAATCCATGTTTACAAACTGCTCAATTCTTATTGTCTATCAGATGTGCTCAAACCAGAAAGTGCACATTCAAAATGCTATGAATTTGAACATGGTCAAGCACACACACACAAAGATTTTTTGTCTTTGACCCGCATGTGATTTGCGAAACAAGAAACACCAGCAGGACTGTTCTCATGACTCTTTTTTACTATCTACACAAACACAGATTCTCCAATTTCCCCAGGGTTTAAAATGATTCATCTTAAAAGATGTTTAAAAACAAAACTGCTATTGAGAACAGTGATTGCATAATTGACTTCTTAATAAAAACTCAGCTATATTAAAGGGATTTCTGATCTCAAGTCTGTATCTCAAATCAAGCCTTAAACTGATTGGTATAAAGTGAGTTAAAAATAATTAATAAAGCAAGAAAAACTGTGCTACTGACTTGCTGCATTTGCAGTCAGAGCGGAGTTAAAACTAAGACTAAGTTAAAACTAAGAGCTTTTTATTACTTTCATCTTTTTACCACCAGTGTTCAGTTTTGATCCCAGACTTTCTTATGGTCGAATACATGACTCAGCCCTGTGTGGTACCAATCGCCAGCATACTGACTCATGCTGATAGTCACATCATGCTCTTTAAACCCCTTGTCTGAAGGTCTGGGTGAAGTCATGCACACGTTCTGTTCGCCTTTCTCAGGCCAAACATGACGTCACACCTCTTTTGGCCAATATATTTGGCACATTATCATCCAAAACAGTTATAGGTTATGTTGCGTTGACCAGGTTTGTCTTTCACTTGTTTACTCTTTGCACTAGGATGTAACATCGTAATCATTATTTTTGTCAGTCAGTCATTGTTAAATTCCGTTTTAACGTGATTGTATTTTAACCAATACAATCTTAACCTGACCTAGTCCTGGGCAGTATGACCAAAAGGATTCTACCGGTTTCTTTGGTTTTTGTTAGGGGGCTTTAAAATACACGTGTAGATTACAGTTATCAGTAGCTAAAAAAAG
>JAUZSU010121630.1:0-18164 GCA_034780255.1 Parotocinclus maculicauda
TGTGGCTTCTTTTTTTGTAGTAAATGGAAATGTTAGGCAAAGACCTGTAGGTGGCAGTAGAGGGCTGGGGAGAAACAGAGTTTTCGGGTAGTGATACCAGAGACGAAGAGTTTCTTCACAGATATTACATACTGTACACGTTCTTCGGTCCGATTAAACGGAATTTTGGTCTAAATAAGTGAATAACATTACACGTATATAATAGGATTTGTTTAGGACTTTAGGATTCAGTCCGCTCACACTGACGCCGCATGTGTTTAATAAAACTTTGTGTTTAATAAAAACGTTCTGCACCAGAACCTGTGCTGTTACAGAGGACAGACAAACAGACCTGAAGACATGATTTGTTTATTGATTGATTAAGGTCTAAAGGAATTTGGGCTCATTTGGGCGTTCATTTTCTGCACACTGTATACATTTTATATTTTGTGATAAGAGGTCACACCTCCGTCTCTAAAGATGATAGATAGAGATTAAGGCACCTGCACTAGGACTGAACTATAGGGACAATGCCTACTTTACTAAAGGGGCTGTGGTAGCCTAGCGGTTAAGACACTAGACTATGGATTCAAAGGGTTTACTTACGCTGCCACAGTTGGGTTCTTAACCCACAACAGCACTAGAGATTCTAATTATTGGACATTGAAAATAATTATAGAAAATGCAATAATAATGCGGTATAATTCAGTAATAAACGTCTATAGGGGAAAGCAGTAACACTTAAGAGGATGATATGATGAACCCGATGCTGCATTCAGTCTGCTCACGCTGATGCCGCATATGTTTAATGAAACGTTCCGCACCAGAGGCTGTGCTGTTACAGATTTACATTTACATTTCCAGCATTTAGCAGACACCCTTATCCAGACCTTCTGGTCCAGAGTCCATTACCTTAACCGCTAGGCTACCACAGTCGGAGTACAGAGGTCATTACTCAGACGTTGTCCAAACAGACGGACCTGAAGAAAGTAAGATACGATTTGTTTATTCAGGTTTATTGTAGTTCAGTTCTTCCCGCTGTTGATTAAGGACTAAAGGAATTTGGGCTCTTTCCTGCCTCGTATCAATATCCGGATGCCTGCTTAAGGAGTTCTTAAACACGCTAATCTGAGCATGCTTGCATTTTCAGGTGATCCTGATCAGCTCCACCATTAACGAACAGGATCAGATGCTCTTCATCAGCACGGACGAAGGGGCTTCGTTCCAGCGGCAGCCTCTGTCCTTCACCGTGGAAACGCTCCTGTTTCATCCATCAGATGAGGACAAAGTGCTCGCCTACAGCAAGGAGGCCAGGGTGAGTTGCGTTTCATATTGCATGTCCAGCATAATTGGGTACGTTCAAGGTATCCGATTTTGGCAACAATCTGGAAAATTAGTTTACCAAAATGTATTTATCTAAAATAAGAACAGGGGCTCTCTGGGTAGCACTGTCACCTCACAACAAGCAGGTCCCGGGTTCAGTCCCCAGGTGGGATGGTCTGGGTCCTTTCTGTTTGGAGTATCCTTTGATTCGAGTCCTCTGGTTTCCTCAGACCTGCGTAGGTTAACAACACAGGTTAATTGGTGTCTTAAATGTGTTCTTAGTGTCTGTGTGTGTGTATGCAGGTGTCAGTGTATGTGCCCTATGATGGATTGGCGCCCAGTCTAGGGTTGTTAATGCTTTGCGCCTTGTGCTGCCTTCTGGGCACTGGCTCTCCCATGACCCTGATCAGGATAAAGTGGATAGGACAATGAAAAATAGCAGACTGAACGTGTAGATGAAAAAAGTACTAACTGATATCCAGGTATTTTAAGTAGAAATTGAAGATGTGGCAACTTGAAGTAATGTAGTACTCAGCTGGCTCTTATTGGCCCAGTGGGGTTTGTTACTCCGTCTCATTCCTCAGCTGTGAATCGGCATCCTCGTTACAGTTATAAGTGGACGCTGCAGGCCAATAAAGTATATATGATGTTAGTGGCTCAGCAGTAAGCACATTCCTGTATGTGTGTGTGTGTGTGTGTGTGTGTGTTTGTGTGTGTGTGTGTACTCTTTCTTTGTGCTTGTGCTGTGCTACATTCGGTAACACACTGTAACTTATTAACATACTGTAATATTCAGTAACACACATAATAAATACCATACTGTAACACCAACACAACAAGTAAAACTGTAACATTCACACTGCAACACATTAACACACTGTAATAGTGTAACATTTAGTAACACACGTTCCACACGACAGCACTAGCAGTGTAAGAGTATAACGCTGTAACATAGTGTAACATTCACTAACACACAACCATACTGTAACACTAACAGTGTAAGACTGTAGCATTCACACTGTAACATAGTGTAACATTCACGCTGTAACATAGTGTAACATTCAGTAACACACAACCATACTGTGACACTAACAGTGTAAGACTGTAACATTCACACTGTAACATAGTGTAACATTCAGTGACACATACCATACTGTAACACTAACAGTGTAAGAGTGTAACATTCACGCTTTAACATAGTGTAACATTCAGTAACACACATACCATACTGTAACACTAACAGTGTAAGACTGTAACATTCACACTGTAACATAGTGTAACATTCACGCTGTAACATAGTGTAACATTCAGTAACACACATACCATACTGTAACACTAACTGTAAGAGTGTAACATTCACACTGTAACATAGTGTAACATTCAGTAACACACATACCATACTGTAACACGAACAGTGTAAGAGTGTAACATTCACACTGTAACATAGTGTAACATTCAGTAACACTGTAGCTCACAGTAACACATTATAACACTAATACAAACATACTCCCTCATTCAGTAACACACATACTAAGTGCCATCCTGTCACACTAACACACCGAGTAACGTAGTGTAACATTTTGTAACACACTGTAACTCATTAACATACTGTAACATTCAGTAACACACATACCATACTGTAACACTAACCGTGTAAGAGTGTAACATTTACACTGTAACCTGTTAGCCCACTGTAACATAGTGTAACATTCAGTAGCACTGTAACTCTCATTAACACACTGTAACACTTACTATCACACCAATACCAGCAGACTCTCTCCTTCAGACATACAAACACATACTAAGTACCAAACTGTCACACCAAGTAAGATAGTGTAACGTTCAGTAATAGTACGTACCGCTCTGTAACAGTAACTAACACACCGCAGTACTAAGTAACACACTCTACCATTCAGTGATAGTATGTTTAAAGTGAGAAAGAATCAAGAATTAATGCGACAGCACATCAGTGAGTGTATCGGTATGTTTAGCTGTGTTACTGGGATGATACTGGGATGATACTGTTATCGTAGTGTGGTGCAGTGTTGTAGTATAATGGTCCCTAACAAGCACATACTAACACACAAGCACATACTAACACACAAACACATACTAACACACAAACTATTCTTCCTGTTGTGCTTTACCATGGTGAACATGCAATGCTGAGCACTGTCCAGTGTTAGTGAATGACACCGTGAATGACTGTACACATCTGTGTGTGTGTGTGTGTGTGTGTGTGTGTGTGTGTGTGAATCATCACATCCCACTGTTTAATGAGTGTGTGTCTCCTCTCTGTCTCTCAGCTCTACGTGTCCACTGATCTGGGACGGAAATGGAGTCTCCTGCAGGAACGAGTGACTAAAGGCCGGGTTTTCTGGTGATTCTGTTTACCTGTTAATACCTTCCGACCACAGGAAAACACACACACACACACACACACACACACACACACACACTAATGACTTGGTCATCCCTGATCCATCGTTATGAATGTAAATGAATCCATTAGAAGTAAATAAGCCCAGCAGTAACACTGTTTGAATGTAAAAAAGTTACTACGGTCCATTTGTTTACTTTCACAGCAGCACTGTTGTATTTAAAACGTCCTGAAGAGTTTGTGGTTGGACCGTCCACTTTTGCGGTCCCCACTTTGGTGCCCGACTCCGATTCGAGAGAATCCGTTTCGAAATGATGTCAAACAGCGTTCCTTTGGGTTGAACAAGTCACGTATGGGCTGTAATTGTTCACTGATCTAAAGTTTATCCACCACCATGCTTAACAGTTGGCGGACTCGGGTTCAAGGCCTCCTTTGGCTTCTTACCGAGACTGTGTCACTTGTTCTCGTAGCTCGGGGTCTCAGGGTTTTGTTGGGACTCCCTGATACTGACGGTTTCTGACTGGCTGTATCATGGGTGCATTTAGGTCCTGGACCTCTGGAATACTGTCACTGTTATGGGTTGGACGTCCACTGGCGTGAATTTTGGCCGTTTCTGCCAAAGCGCTATACACAGTTTGGTCTACAATTGAAGCAGAATTCGGATTGAGGTCATCCTGTTTCTCGAGGTGTGCCACAGGGATTCGTTTTGGGTTCATTTTTGTTCTGTTGAAGATCTCCTCTTTCTCTTATTTTGTCCAGTGTATGAATCTGGGTTCGATTGCCCTCCGCTAGGCGACTATATTTAAAAAAACAATCCTCAGGATCAGACATTCCCGTTTGAGCATGCTCATGTTTAAACTTTCCCGTTCGTGCTTTAAGAGCGACTCTAGTCTTCCGACGTCAGTTTATCATGCCTCTTTCGAAAAAGGGAAGTACTAGAGTTCCTGTTTTTAAGGTCATGGCGGGGGAGCGCAGCCCTCTCCTGTCCCACGGCGCGTACAGAGTGTTAGGGGACAGCGTCGACTCCAGGAAGGGCTCCACGGCCGGCGACGACGCCTCCAAATCCAACCCGCGCAAGCTGAACACCTTCTTCGGGGTGATGGTGCCCACCGTCCTGTCAATGTTCAGCATCATCCTCTTCCTCCGCACAGGTGAGCCAGTACGAGGGTCCCGGGTGAGGACGAGCACGGTACTTCGCGGTTGGTGGCACTAGGTTTGGGCAGTTGGGGCGAGGCTTAATTGTATCGGGCATCAGGTTCCCCTTAGTTTCCTCCAGCAGGTAATATTTCAAGGTTCATAATTGATGGAAAGAGTGAGCGATTTTTAAACTGATCCCTCACTGTGCTTCACGGTTGGCCCCAGAATTGTGAGTTGAAATAATTATGCCAGACAGTTGCCATTGTGGGTTAACCTTCTTCTTGCTTATCGAAATCTTTGCCGGTTTAGTAGTAAACTGTCGCCCTTAACGTTACACATGAGCTCTGTTGTTAGACCTGTACAAAAGTGACCCTCACTGTCCTTTACGGTTGGCAGCCGATATTACTGTTTGATATTACCCCCTCTTGCCCTCCTGTGACCTAAAATCTCACAGTTGGCGTATTCGGATGGCGCTTTGACCTGATCAGTGCCAGCTCTGAGCTTTATGTGTATGCCCTGCAGGGGGCCGGGCCATGTCTGATCTCCGTCCGATGCCTTTCAGGTTTTGTCGTCGGACACGCCGGACTCCTCCAGGGCCTGCTCATGCTCTGCGTGGCCTACTTCATCATCTCCTTGACGGTCCTGTCCATTTGCGCCATCTCCACCAACGGGGCGGTCCAGGGAGGCGGAGCTTACTGTATCCTCCGTACGACCCGGGCGTCGTCTCTGTGAGCTCGACTTTTCCCAATCCTCGTCCTTAACCGGCGCGCCTCAGACATGATCAGCCGATCCCTGGGTCCGGAGTTTGGGGGCAGCATCGGCCTCATGTTCTTCCTGGCGAAGGTGTGCGCTTGCGGGGTGTACGTGCTCGGCCTGGTGGAGGCCATACTGAACGTTTTTGGGCGGGACCCAGGTGAGGTAACTTTTAGCGGCCTATAAATCGCAGGTACGAACGTTTGATCCGTTTTTTACGTTCAGTGTTTTGTATTTTATATGTGCTGTTGTCTTATCTCGTAAATGTTGTTGTACTTTTGTCTGTGTGTTTTATCTTCTCTCTCTCTCTCTCTCTCACTTTTATTTTTGTAAATTATTTTATATTATATTTAAACGTTTTAATTAGGGTATGATTGGTTAAATCTGGGCGGCGCGGGGGCTCGTTGCCTCACAGCAAAAAGGTCCCGGGTTTGATCCCACTGTGAAGCAGCCTGGGTTCTTTCTGTATGGAGTCTGCATGTCCTTCCCGTGTCTGTGTGGGTTTACTCCGGTTTCCTCCCACAGTCCAAAGACGTGTTAGGTTAATTGGTGTCTCTAAAGTGGCCCTGCGTGTGCCCTACGATGGATTGGCGCCCCGTCTAGGGTTACTCCTGCCCTTGCGCCCAGAGTTTCCGGGTGGGCACCGGCTGGATTAAGCAGAAGATAATGAATGGATGGATTAAATCTCATGAAAAATATCTCAGCTGGCCCAAGCAGGTCTTTTTGAACCTTTTTGAACCCTGGTTCTATCAAGGATCTTGCCTTTAAACGGTCAGTTTTGTGCAGGGGAGAAGAAATGGTTAGAAATGATCTAGTTTAAACTTTATTTATTTGGAAGTGCCCATGTTCAGATGTGCCACCAAACTGATTAGAGGAAGCGCCCAACTCGTGTGGCGCGTTTTCGCCTTGACTCCCTCCTGGTTGTGCTTCTTCTTACACACGATGAACGCGAAACTCGTTGCGTGTCCTGCTAAAAGTCACTAGGTACGATTGACGGGGTTACTTTGCTAAATGGCGGGTTGCTTTGTCCTGCCAGTGACCTTCAGCCTTTTGTAATGCCAGGGCTTTCGTGGACATCTAGGAGCAGATCTAGGGACGCTTGTGAGTTTGGTGGTAGAAGACCATGCCGTGGTTTTTAGTGGTACATTATATAAGGTGGATGAAAGAACAGATTGTGTCCGCTTTGCTCACCTCAGGCCTCGTGACTTTCTTGTGACTGCTCCCGCAGCTACGGGGGTGGCGGAGGGAATCCGAGCGCTGCCCCAGGGTTACTGGTTCTCTGTGCTCTACTCCTCGGTGCTGCTGCTCCTGTGTCTTCTGGTCTGTCTGGTCGGCGCTCACATCTACGCCAAGGCCTCCTTCGTCACCCTGCTGGTGGTGACCTTGGCCGTGCTCTCCATCCTCATCAGCCCTCTGGTGGTCGGGCCGCAGCAGTTCAGCTTCACCGTGACTCCCGGGTCGAACCGCTCGGCGACGCAGAACGCCAGCTACACGGGGTTCAACAGCAGCACACTCAACAGCAACCTGGGACGTGAGTCACACCTGGAACCGCTGTCCTGCTAGTCCAGGAACCGCCCTTCATGTTCACGTTTAAATCGATTATGTTTTTTTGGCTTGGCTTTAAGATGTGGTGGGCTAGGATTTCAGAGCAGCACCCCTAGTGCACCCAAGACTGCTCTCTATGCTCCCTCAAATTCAAGTTTGAGCAAGTTTATGAATTTATATAGAATTCTTTTTTTAAGCTCCTCAGGTATTGATACCGAATTCTGAGGAGTATTTGTTAATCGGGCAACCCTAGGAAGTGATCTGCCTCAATGGACAGGGGTTCCCGAAAACAGACATGAAGCCGCACCCCACCTCGCACCCCCCAGGTCACAGACATCCCACCAAAAAAAAGGATTCTTTGCAAAGATTTATTGGCAAACATTGACCTTACTTTTTTCCCTTTTCTGTTGAGTTCCTTTGATCGATTCGGACCTGTTTAAATTTTTTATCTCCTTTTCTCATTACGAGACGGCTAAACATTTGGCCAAAAATAAAACGCTGGATTAAAAAAATATATAATTTCTTCCAGCCAGTGTGTAATGTTAATTTTTATTGAACATGTAAAAAAAATTCTGACAAACTCAGAGCACCTCAGAGCAGACAAAGCTTTAAGCACCCCCTGTGGTGTTTATGGGAGCTTCCCCAGCTTGGGAACCGTGGCCGTAGGGGACCGTTAGATAAACTTGAGCGTGGAGCATCACATGGAAGTCCAGGTGCCCCCTGAATGGGGACTGGTTAAGAGAATAAGAGAAGTGAACAGGGGTGACAGAGCTTCTGACTGAACAGCGTTTTTATGTCTCTGTCTCTCTGTAGCGGGTTATTCTAGGGACTACAGCACAAACCGGATGATGTCCTTCTCCACCGTCTTCGCCGTGATGTTCACCAGTTGCACGGGCATCATGGCTGGAGCCAATATGTCAGGTGCTGTTAGCGTTCTGTGTTCATGGGTGGTAGTCCAGACGGTTTTATTGCGCGTCGTGAACGTTGATTGTGTCGTATCGTGACGTTTATGGCCTCCTTTATTGTGCTCTTTGTTTACTAGGCGAGCTGAAGAACCCCAGCGAGGCCATTCCCAAAGGCACCATCATGGCCGTGCTGTACACCTTCATCGTCTACTTGCTTCTCTTCTTCCTCGTCAGCTCTACGTGTGACAGGTTTGGGGACCAGTACAGTAGTAGTCCCTGTATAGAAATGGAAAAAGAAATCTCCACACACACACACACACACACACACACAGATGATGAAGTGTTTGATTTAGGATGGGCTTGTTCTCTAAACCTGCACCTGTCGTCTATACAGCAGTACCTAGTTCTCATTTTAGCCCTTGCTAAGTGTTTTATGTTTATTTTCACGTCTACCGTACTGTATTATAGTCTCAATGGGTCCTGAAATGGTCAGTAATAAGAGCCAACCGAAAGGAAAACGGGAACTGAATCCTCTTGGTTCTCAGGCTGAGCAGTTCCTCAATAAATGACGTGAACATTTTCAGCACTTTTTTTTTATAAAATGTGGTCGTTCAATCGACATTGTTCCTTTTGGTGACTCAGAGTTTTCGGTTCTCGACGAGCCTCCTGGAACTAGTGAACGACGAGAACCGAGGTACTGCTGTAGGAAGATCAAGGGGTGTTTGGCTCTCCAACCGAATCCTGGTCTGAATCTCACTTTCTCCAGGCTGCTGCTGATTAACGACTACGGCGTGTTCCAGCATATAAACATCTGGCCTCCGTTTGTGATCATCGGGGTGTACTGCGCCTCCCTGTCGGCGGCCATGTGCTCCCTAATTGGCGCCTCGCGCATCCTTCACGCCCTCGCCATCGACAGGCTGTTTGGTCGGTTTGGGTTTGTGTTTAGGATTTTGGTACGGCCCGCCCACTTATAAGCACTGGCTTGCTTATAATCTCTCTCTCTCTCTCTTTCTGTGTGTGTGTGTGTGTGTGTGTGCGCGTGTGTGTGCTGTCTCTAGGGTTACCCCTGGCCCCTGCTGCCATTACCTCTAAATCTGGAAACCCATGGGTCTCTGTGCTCTACACCTGGGCGTTGGTACAGGTGAGGCTGTGTGTTGAATGTATTGATTTATATTTACTGTTTTGTGTGTGTGTGTGTGTGTATATATGTATATATGTATATATGTGTGTGTGTGTGTGTGTGTGTGTGTGGTAGTGCACGTTGTTCGCAGGACAGCTGAACGTGATCGCGGGCCTGGTGACCGTCTTTTATCTTCTGTCCTATGCCGCAGTGGACCTGGCCTGCCTGGCACTGGAATGGGCATCTGCTCCAAACTTTAGGTAAACAAGGCAGCATCAGAGCTTATCAGACCAATCAGCTGACTGGGAATCAGGTTTCTAATCTCATGTTCCTGCTTTCACTGAGGAAGTGCCCGTGTGTGTGTGGGTGTGTGGGTGTGTGTGTGTGTGTCAGGCCTACGTTCCAGCTCTTCTCGTGGCACACGTGCCTGCTGGGCCTGCTGAGCTGTCTGGTCATGATGTTTGTGATAAATCCTGTTTATTCCTCGGCGAGCATCGTGGTGTTACTGCTGCTGCTGCTCTTCCTGCACTACCGCTCTCCCACCAGCAGCTGGGGCTATATCAGTCAGGCCCTCATCTTTCATCAGGTATAAACAAAAACATAAGTGGGTGGGCAGGGGAAATCCACAATGGCAAAATGTGAAAGGTGAAAACTAGGCGAAAGGGGAAAAACGAGGAAAAAACTGAGAAAAGATCTGAAAAATTATCAAAGAAAAAAAGGACAGGCCCATAAGGAGAGCCGCAGCTCAGCAAGACGAGCTAAAAAACAGGCTGGAGGGCCCAGAAACCATTCCCAAAAACAAAAAATCTCAGGCAACAAAAAGAGTGAGTTCCTGAGCATTTCTAGGTAAAGCAGAGAAATGAAATGAGCTTCTAGCTTTAAATAAATAGTTTTAAACTTCCAGCTTGAAAATGGGCAAAAACAAAAAGATTGGCAGGAAAAAACAGAGATTGGATTCGAAAAATGGCTTCCACGAAGTGGTGGGGAAGAAAAAGCAAAAGAAGGGGCTCCTAAAAAGAGCTGTAAAGTAAAGTAAAAAAAATAAATAAATAAAGATGGGAAAATGGATTACCAGCCTAAAAAGCAGGCTCAGATAACAGAAGATGGTCCAATAAACCCAAAGTCTGACTGGGCAAAACAAGAAAAAACTGATCTGATTTAATGACTGGAGAAAAAGAAAACTCGAACCAAAAAAAAGTGTTTTAGCTTAAACTGCCAAGTGTTCCTGCACAAGCAAGAAATAAAAGAATAAAAATAAATTAAAAAAAGAGCAGAAAAAAACAGGAAAGAAATGACAAAGGCATGGAAAGAAGTTTTTGAAATTAACGACAAAAGATGGGCTCTTAAAAACAAGAAAAATAATCAAAGAAAAAAAGGACAGGCCCATAAGGAGAGCCACAGCTCAGCAAGACGATCTAAAAAACAGGCTGGAGGGCCCAGAAACCATTCCCCCCAAAAAAATCTGATTATAAAAGAGAAACGGTACGTCTGATGTTCACCAAAAACGGCCTAAAAGGGAAAGAAAGCGACTGGCAGTGTGTGCTGTGTGTAGAACAGGGCGCCTCTCCAACCCACACCCCAGATTTCTTCAGTTTAAACAGTGAACAGTTTAGAAAGTCTTTGTGTATCCATTGTACACACACACACACACACACACACACACACACACACACATAAGCGATCCCGCCCTTGTTTGAGTGTCTCGTCTAAACTCTGGCTCAGGTGCGCAAGTACTTGCTGATGCTGGACTCGAGGAAGGACCATGTCAAGTTTTGGCGCCCGCAGGTGCTGCTGATGGTATCGAACCCTCGCTCGTCCTGCCAGCTCATCTGCTTCGTCAACCAGCTGAAGAAGGGAGGCCTGTTCGTCCTGGGTCACGTGCAGATCGGCGACCTGGGTAAGCGAGCCGGCGGCGCCCTAAAGGCCCTGTTGAATGTTGAACGAAGCGCTTAACGAAGTAACACCGAGGTGCGAGGAGCCGCACGGGAGTGCAACCTGTCCCTGATGGGAGGAGAACCCGAATGGAGCTTATAGGAACTCCTGCTCTGTAGGGAGGAGTTTGCTAAAGCTTAATCGAGCAGAAGCAGCACAAAGTAGAGAAAGTCGTTTTAGTAGATGTGCTTAATGTCTGACACTAGAGGGCAGTATATACTAAGCTTTAGAATGACTGAAACTATCGCTAAATGTGTGTAATTAAGGTTAAACTTCATGAAGTGGAATATTTTTTTAAGATTAAAATGATCAGGTGTCACGTCTAAAGGCCTTTACACACCGGACATGGCGGGGTTTTTTTTAAACATTGTTTTGCTTCTATTATATTTAAATTAAATATTTAATTGCATTCATCGTTTTTGCTCCCTCATACATGGCATTGAAGCTAGACAGCCATAGAAATGGACTAAAGTTGAGCAGAATGAAAATGTATAATAAAAAATTTTAGTTATCGTAAAAAAAACGAGTATCGAAGTAATCCAAAGTAAGCTCTTTGCACTTTTAATATGGCCCAGATCAAGTAAGCCTGGGGCGACCGTAGCAAAAAAAATGGTCCGAGACCCAAAAAGAGGTAACCTATCCTCCCTAAATGGATCCTGGCTGGTCTGTGAGTCCAAAGAACCGTACTTGGCGAATAATTTGCACAAACAAAAGACAGCGTCGGTGTGTAACGGCCTCGCGTGTGAATAAGCGAGACAGCGAGTAGGCGCTGGGCGCCAAAACTTTTGCTCAACTTACTGTCCGTGTCCCTCTGCCCTTCCTGTCGGACAGATGTGTTGCCGTCTGACCCGGTTCAGCAGCAGTACAATTTCTGGCTGAGTTTGGTGGATAAGCTGGGCGTGAAGGCCTTTGTGGATCTGACCCTCTCTCCTTCGGTCAGGCAGGGAACCCAGCACCTGCTGCGCATCACGGGACTCGGTGAGACCCCACGCCTTCCTCTTGTTTTTTTATCGTTAACCTTCTGCATGTAATTCCAATCATTAATATTACTGAAGCGATATGAAAACAGTACCGGACAAGACAGTTTCTCTTATCCTTGCGTTTTGTTTCTGGAACCGGAACGTAAAAGTGAGACGTTACGGATGTTTTGCAAACGTCTGGAGGGATCTATAGAAACGGAAACGTACCTCGCTTTCTGCACACAACCACGAGGTCCTGCTGAAGTATATCCAAAACGACCAACGCCTTTAAAACACTCCAGGTCTTTAGGTAGGGAAATCCAGCGGTCACATGACCGGTGCTCGGGACTTCTAGGTATATGCACGGCGCCTGAAGCGTCAAGCAGAGAAGTAGCGTAAGTTCCTACTTGCGTACATAGTTAAGGCCAGACTTTTTTATTGCTTGTTTCGCAGATCTGCCGACGATCATATTTAAAGAATACAAAAAAATATATATATTTTTTGGGGGTTATTTTGCGGATCTGCCGCAGCACCAATGGTTGAAATAAAAAAAATTAAAATTAAAAAAGCTTTTTTTTTAGGTTTTTCCACCCTCCGGTGGAGAGCCAACGGTATTGTTCTGTACATAAAAACATTTTCCAGATTCACTTTAATTTAAGTGTAGATTGAATACATTTTATTTTTTGAATATTTTTTCCTTCTTCCTTGTATTGATTCCACATAATCCTCGAGAAATTGAAATTAAAAAATATTTAAAAATTTTTTAATATAATTATTAAGTCTGGCCTAATCCAATGTAAATCCGTATCTGAGAAAATCTGTCAGTAAAATTACAAAAACCTGTTTACGCAAAGTCCGCACTTGGACCGATATCTCATTTTTCTAAGGTCGTTATGTTGTTAGAGCTGATTGGATGGATGCTAGTGACGTTTGTAGTGCGAGACGCAGCGGCGGCCAGCAGGGGGTACCGTGAGCGACGGCTGCGTCTAACCTATAGGTGCCTCTCTGACAGGTGGAATGAAACCAAACACTTTGGTCCTGGGTTTCTACGACAACAGCTACCCAGAGGACTACCTCCTGCAAGACCCCACCTTCTGCCAAGGAACGCTGGACGGCGCCGGTTTCGTGGGCGACGAGGGCGACAATTTCGGTGTCGACCTCCCCTCCCTGCAGGCCCACTTCCCTCCCGTGCGCCACGCCGAGAGCCCGCGCTCGCTGCACCCCGGGGAGTACGTGGGAATCATTGCGGACGCCGTCAAGATGGGCAAGAACGTCTGCCTGGGCCGCTATTTCTTCCAGATGCCCCCCGAGAGCAAAGGCAAGGCGGCGGCGGCGGCCGAGCGCGGCAAGACCATCGACGTGTGGCCGTCCAACCTGCTGAGCGCCGCCTGGAACGAGAGCTACGCCGACATCTGCAGCCTGTTCTTGCTCCAGATGGCGTGCGTGCTGAACATGGCCGCCGGGTGGCGCCACGCCCGCCTGCGCATCTTCCTTTGCGTCGAGGCCGAGTCTGGGGACCAGGGCTGGCTGGCCAAAGAGGAGCGCTTCAGGGAGCTGCTGGAGAAGCTGAGGATCAGGGCCGCCATTAAGATCGTGCCCTGGGACTCGGTGGCGCGGCTGCGGCGAGGGAGGGGCGGCGCGACGTCCCCCGCCGTGACGGAAGAGTTCCTCCTGAGCGTCAACAAGCTCCTGAAGGAGCACAGCGCGTCCGCCGCCGTGCGCTTCCTCTACCTGCCCCACCCGCCCGCCGACTCGAACCAGGCTCAGCAGTACCTGGAGCAGCTGGACGCCGTGACTCAGGGACTGGGTCCCACGCTGCTCATTCACGGCCTCACCCCTGTTACATGCACTGAGCTCTGAGCATTCGGTACTGCTTTAAACTGTCCTAAAGGAATGGTTCAGTGACAAGGCTGCGCATCATAGTTATTTAGTAAGCTTTTAGGCAAAAACATCTGGGATTTAAGGTCACTTGAGGTTTTGTTTCACCCGTTTGCCAAACGTGGGGGAGTCTGTGCTGTTACTTACTAAGAAATTGATATTGTGAGGAAAATTGTCACTTGATTTTGTACTGAACCCTCCCTTTAAGCGGTGTGCTAATGTAGCACCTGGTTGCTTGTGTGTTACTCGTCGAGATGTATTTATTTCTGTTCTGGGTACTCTTTAAAGGGACCTTACGGTGTGAATCAGTTTGTGTTTGTGTTACAGTTGCTTAGTAGTAGGGCGACGCTTCGCTAAAATCCCAAAGAGATGAGAGAAACGGGCTCAGACAATTAGTACTTGGCATAACGTGAGCCTATGCACACAATGGCCTTCCATAACATGGCGAAATATGAGCCTATGCACACTATGGCCTTCCATAACAAAGAAACATGAGTCTGTGCACACTATGGGTTGCCATGTAGGCCCATATTCCTCTGTGTTATAAAGGCCATTGTGTCCCTAGGCTCATATTCCTCTACTTTATGGAAGGCCATAGTGTACATAGGCTCCTGTTCTATGTTATGGAAGGCTATAGTGGTTGTCGGCTCCTGAGTCTATGAACGTTATGGCCTTCCATAATGTAGAGGACCATGTTCCTCAATGTTTATAGGCCTATGTTTTGTCAATGCTATGGAAGGCCATAATGTGCATAGGTTCATGTTTGTGTGTGTTATGGAAGGCCATATTGTTTGTAAGCTTGTGCTCTTGTATGTTATGGAAAGCCAAAGTGCTCATAGCCTTACTCTGTAACGGAAGGTCATAATGTTCATAGGTTTAATATTTGTTACATTGTGGAAGGCCATCGTGCTCATAGCCTCACATTCCTCTGTTATGAAAGGTCGTAATGTTCATAGGTTTAATGTTTGTCACATTGTGGAAGGCCATAGAGGTCATACTGCACATGGGCTCGTATGTCCTGTGGGACCGACCTACGCCTTAACCTAAAATCCTGCGTTTTTCATTCCAATTTCCTAAACGTATGGATAAATGCAGTGTCCCAAAATGCCGTCTAGCTTAGGGATTCACCCACGTTTCATTAACGTTTTGGTTTTTCTAGGGTTTTTTTTTTTCTTTCACATAGCATGGGGGTACAAGCTTGTGCACTCACCTTAAATTTAAATTTTTCCACGACGTCTTGTTTATGTAAAACAAAAAAAAAGTCAAACAAAAAAAGGGAACATTTTTAGGGAACCAGAGAAAGTGAAAACACACACTATCAAGTACTTAGTTTAAACGTTTGCCAAAAAAATGTTGTAACATGCAGTGTAGGAGATGATTTGATCGTGGAAGCACATCTTGGTGAACATCTGAAGTGTGATTGTATCACCTTACCTTCACTTAGCAGCAGTGAGCTTATCCACATTCCTTATTTTGATGGGGTTTGCTCCCGTAATCCGGACCAATCACGGCGTCCCGTTGTAGCGCTTCAGCCGTTTGCAGTTTTACTCATTCTTCACAAAGACGTGTTGAAGCTCCAGCTCTCTCTGGTCACTTCTGCGTGTTCGGTCCATGCCAAATTCTGTGTTGGCCCAAACACTGTGTGATAAACTTGTACTGAAAATGTTTTAGCTCAGACCGAATGTATAACCTGAATGTTCTCATGAGCTTTAATATTAGACGTTTTGCTATAAAAGTTGGTTTATTAATAACACAGAAAAAAGTACCGATCATGACACACATTATACAATAAAAAAAAGGGTTAAATACTTTCCAGCTTTGACTGAGTTCTGTCTCGTACGCACATTTTCTTAAAAAAAAATTTTACTTTGCAAAAAACATGCACGCTTTTTTAAATAAGTTCATACAAGGATATGGAAGGGAAAACCCCAAGTGTTCGGCATTTAAAAGAAACGACTAGTAAACATTTTAAAAAGATAAATAATGCGCTCGGTTGTTGCTGCAGTAACCGAGTGAAAACGTTCCTACTTTATTTTTTATTTTCAGAAGCACAACCGATCTTAAACTGTAAAAGTAAACAACCCTGATCTCCAATTCTCTTTACCTCAACGAGTTTCCGATTGCAGAACAAAAGACACGCTCGTGGGATTAAAAAAAAAAGCAGTCGCATCAGACGGGGGGGATAAATAGAACGGCGCATTCCTACTGACACTATTTTCTTTCCTATGTGTTACTTTGACGTTTAGGAACTTTCTTATTTAGTTATAATGAACGCTCAAGGTAACTGATGGTCCAAGACTGGCTGTACTGAACATCGGGGTCAGTCTAGGCCCCCAAGTCTGTCCTATAAACCCTACAAATGGATGGGAAGGTGATATTTTGTTTTTTTTTGCCTACAAACAAGATCCCTTTGAAAGGCTGTTTGTAAATCCAAAGGCTTGTTCCTAAATCCGCTGATGACCGGTGCAGAAAGTCCTATGTTAGGTTTTTCTGGGCGACCGCCAGTGTTCCCTCAAGCTTTTGTAGGAGACGTTGTGCGGTGCCGTTGTCGTGTTTCATTCCTGCTTCTTGCCGCACTGTGCCATTTGATCCTCGATGGTCTGCTTAATGTTCGTTGCGAATTTGTCCATGTAGCGAACGCAGAACGGAGACAGGCGTAGCCAGGCCGGGAAGAAAACAGACAGGCCGATGTGCTGGAAAGGAAAGGGTTAAATAATCAATCAATGGAACGCGTTTCGATCATCAAGGAACGGTTACAGCCTCGTCCAGGTTCTCAATTTAATATAGGCTAAGGACGAGTTACCATTATGTTCCGCTTTATCCACTCTGGGCGCAAGGACAGGAAGAACCCAAGACGGGGCCAATCCGTCGTAGGAAACGCACGCAAACGGAGTCACGCACGAAGGGCCACTTTAGAGGCACCAACTAACCTAACGCGCATGACTTTGGACTGTGGGAGGAAACCGGAGTAAACCAACGCAGACACAGGGAGGACCCAGGGACCTTCTTGCTGTGAGCCAGCGGTGCCCCCAGAATCTGTTCCAACCACGTGTGGGTTCAGGATGTAACGTAAGGATAAGGTGAGGCTTTTTCATTTTGTCTGGTTGTGTGTGTGTGTGTGTGTGTGTGTGTGTGTGTGTGTGTGTGTGTGTGTGTGTGTGTGTGTGTGTGTGTGTGTGTGTGATATCTTTATCTGTTAAATCTTTTTATGGTGCACACAGCAGCTGCATGCGCGCGCGCACACACGCACAGGGTTATAAATGTAACTAGTTCACAGTAGACTGAGGTTCACACTGGATCATGGCAGAACAGAACAGCAAAAGTGTGAGACTCAAGGAGGACAAAGTGATGGAGAAAAAGGTGGAGAAGGTGAAGAAGGCTGATGGATCGACAAACGATTCGGCAGATGAAGCTGTGGTCAGTAATGGAGCCACAGAGCAGGAGAAGATAGAGCTGATGGAGATTCCACCGTTTGAAATAATTACCGGGTGAGAACATACAATTAATGGTAAATGAATTAGTAAACAAATCAGTATCTGAATTATGCATTTCATTCAGTTTCTGTTGATGACTCAGTTTCTCTCATTTTGAGCTTCTTGAAGATTCATTCTAGACCATTGACTCCACAAATAGCTGTTGGGGCAGGGCTTTATTTTCAGAGGAGGCTATGATTGGTTGAATAAAAACTAAGCAAATCATGATTCACTTAATGCACTTCTCTCATATTTATTGAGTATTTGAATCAGTGAGTCATTTGTTTATCACAGAGATTTGTTTCACTCTTGTTTAGCAGTGGAACCAATTAATCACTCAGTCATGACATAAGCTGTATCTGAATTTGTTCCTGTTTCCTGAGTAGTGCACTATTTAGATTGGTCACCATTCTGTGGTGCTGTCCAAATTCTCAGTGTCAATCATGTTTCCTGTCTAGTGCACTACATTACAACCCATATTGCACCAAAATTCTAGTGTACAACTGATGCACCCTACATTCACATAGATATCCCATAATGCAAAAGTAATGTATAATCCTCATTAAATAACAGCTCTTGTTTAAGAGACAAGAGGCAGCATTTTACACAGTGTTTATTTATAATAATACAACAGGGTTAGGGGTGTTCAATTATCTATATACAGTCGATTCCGGTTAATGGGACCACATCAAGACGTGATCGCTTTGGTCCTAATAACCGGCTGGTCCGATTAAACGAACATGCCCTATGTTACAAGATGGGACGTGCTATGTAACATAT
>JAUZSU010121641.1:0-18159 GCA_034780255.1 Parotocinclus maculicauda
TGGAAACAACATATTTTTACCTTAAAATGATACATTCTCTCAGTTTAAACTTTTGATCTGTGATTTGTGTTCTATTCAGAATAAAATATTAGATGTTGGCACCTCCACATCATTGCATTCAGTTTTTAGTCATAATTTGTTTAGTGTCGCAACTTTATTTGAATCCGGTTTGTATATGGGAGACAAACACAATAGGATAGGCACATACACTTATTAAAGCAAAAGACTTGAACTGGTCTATACCTGTAGTTACCTTTGTTTTCCTTTGAACTGAAGACAGTGATAACTTTTAGCATATCATCTTTATTTTATTTCTTTATTTACTTGCGATCAGAGTGTCTTATATGTGGTTTTTGCTCCATGGTGTTTCATGCAGCTGCAGACAGTCCACAGTACAGATATCAGATATTATGGTATGGGTGCAGAGGTGTGGATACAGACTTGCTTGTTTTGGCAATTAATAAAACCATCAAGATATGAACGTGATTAGTTTTACAACTTTAAGTTTTCTACCATGGCGGGATTAGATAGAGGTGTGTTTACAGTAAAAGTACAGAATTAAGTTGCATCAAGGATCTCGTACATAATGTAGCTAAAAATGGTTGTTATATATAAGCGTTTAAAACTTTCTAGTCGTGTAAACAAATTAAGCACTCCAGGTATGCTAATATTGAAGAGATTAATGGACTTCTGGGTGGTAAAAGACAACAACATAACATTCAGGACTTTATTTTTCCTTATAATAGTACATCCCACCATGCTTCATTCCTTACTTACAACACAGAACAAGATTCTTGAGAAAAACCTTACTACCTCTCTCTGCATTAGCTGCCTTTTAGCTTTTTATTATGTGGCAATTTAGGTACCTAGTATTGCTGTGGTCAAATAAAAAGTGGAGCTGCTCCCATAATTAAGTGCTTGTGTGGGGCTTTTAGAGAAACCATGAACCACATGGTGAGGGCTGGTAACAATGTGGCAGTGGATAAATACTTTTTGGTACTGTAATCCAGCATTAGTAGGATGTTTGTTGGATGAGCAGCACTTTGCTGATTGGCAGCACAGCGTTTTACAGGATTATTCACGCCATTGTGTGGTATTTCAAAGCCCAGTATATGCAGCCTTAATGAACCATTATCATGCAGTCTAGATTATACACTTACCGGGGTTTTACGCACTGCGTGGTTGTTTCATAAGGTTAACGAGAAATGTGCATCTGTATATATAACAATTCGAAAATGCATTGCTATCCACATGCAGAACCTGTAAACATTCGGCAAAACTCACAAAATTGGCACTATCCGCAGGCCTAGAGTGAGGGTGTTAGACTTACGTTTGATGCAACGGTTTGTTCCAGGTGCAATAGCCCATCCTGAACAGCAGTGACCTCCACACACATGTGGCCTGCAGAAGCAAAACATATCCCTTTAAGCATCACAGAGTACCGTATGCAAGTAAAGCACTCAATTCATAACAGTCTCAGAAAGACAGACAGGATCTCAAGACAAGTATGACACATCTGGAAAAGGTCCTGTCAAATGTTGGTAGGGAATTGTGGTGAAAGCACAATCAGACTATGTCCACAGACTTTCCTTCTAAAACCAGCCCCAAACTTCTGGCAGTCTTTGCACATTTTATTGTTTGAAGAAGTATAATCTACAACACAAGCATTTACAGTCTCCAAATGAACGTTTCAGGAATAAACCAAGAGGTACAATTTCAGTTCTAAATAGGGATGTACTGTTTCTGATTTCATTATTTTTAAACATATGATTAGCCGATTCAGATTTTGGCTGATTGCAATGGTCCTTCTGTCTTAGAATTATAAATTAAATCATACAGAAACAGTTTTGATGAAAACTTCATCTAATTGTCTTCTTTCTTTCTATACAGGTACTTATTTCTAAATTAAATTTAGTAAAAGAACTTCAACGTTTACCTGTGCCAAAGTTAAAGGTGACCAGCGCGCGCACACGCACACATTCATTCATTTAGCAGATGCCCTTACCCAGAACGACATAGAATTGCCACAGTCCAAGCAATCATGAGACCCAACAGTAGCAGCCTGGCAGAGGTGGGATTTAAACCATGGACCATAGTCCTCTGGTATCTCAGTCTTGCTGTGAGGTGCGACCCACCGAGCCACCATACTGCCCTAACAACTGAGTTGTTCACACAAATTTGCTCAAGGGCCCAACAGTGAGTGCTTTTCAGAACTGGGTCTTAAACTCACAACCTTTCAGTTAGAAGCTGAGAAACTACAGAAACACCTCACAAACACATTCTCTCTAAAATTGTTCAAGGTATATTGCATTAAATACATCATCACATCGTCATTCCTCCCATAATTGCTAAACACTGACGTAGATAAGCTGCCATTTAAAAACAGTGAGAAAGGTATTTGGGCCAGTAAGAGCTTTCATTTAACCACATGGTTGTCAGAACAGAGGGGAGTCTTGGCTTTGTTTTTCTTTTGTCCTTCGTTTTTCTTCAAGTCAATCTATGTTAAAATTTTTAAGGGTGTAAGATAGTGTCTCTAGGTCACTCCATTTTAAATTTGTAGGCAGACAGAGTTTAAAACACCCAGTACAGGGAATGGAATTGTACAGCATAATGTTAGGAGAAGCAATGCTACTGTGTGTTTTTAAATAGCAATTTTACAGTATGTATGACCAAATCAAACCCCGTTTCTTTTTCCACTTCCAAAAAATGAATTTTTCCATAAATGATCCCAAGGCTGTGGTAACAATTAAACTATTAAACAATATGTACTCATTCATGTTGTCTTCATTTGACATACTGTTTAGTACAGGAGCACATGGTTTGAAGAGCAGCCCCAGTTTTAATCACTAACATATTGTGAGCTCAAATATTATTGGCTTATATTTAAATATCACCGGTTCCACCCAAAAATTCATTCACTGGCGATTCTCATGTCAATGTCCCATCTGGCTTTGTGAACCATCGATTACAATCCTAATAAGCAAAGACATTTTTTTTTCAAGATTTTCACTAATGGTGTCTTGACATACTGATCAAAACTGGCCCATAAAGCAGTGCCTCAGAAAATAACGTTTCAGTTGTTTTTAATCTGGTTATGTAACTGTAGCCAGCGATCTGGTTCATGCAGGGCGCCTCTGTGTTATACACCGGGATCTGGGTGAAAATAAATACTGAGGTTATCTGTGGTGCTGTCAGAACATGGCAGGAACTTTGGATATGAATGAGGAATAACAACCAAATTCCTGGCATAGCGCTGCATGTAACAGATATCTGCAGCTTTAAAGCGACTTCCTTTAATAAACAAAAAGACACAATGCGACTATAATGGAAAATCATTAGCTTTGGAAATTAGTAAGATATACTAATTACTTTTCCAGAGCCACTGCTGTCCACTAGTGTTGTAGGTCTTCTTTTAAGGTGATTGTTTCATTGTGTTTGGATTTCTTCAAAAATGATGATCAACTAAATGATACAAGAATATGGCAGACAAAGCATTGGAAATGTTTCCTATATCATTATTTTCTGATATCAGTGCATGTTAGCGTTATGCCTTTAATCCACCTTGCCATTTTACCCCCCACTTACCATGATCAGATTAATGGGAGGTGGGGGAAATTAGACGTAGGCACACTCTAGACCAGTTGCAAGTGCATCACAATGTTCCATAACTGTACCAAATGGCCTTCATGTTGCAAGCCAGGTCTGGGGTCCCCATGAACTGCTGTTTCTAACATCGGTCTCTCACCTTCAAACTAAGCTGCTATGCAGTTATCGTTATGTCATGACAAATTAATTGCAACTGAAAGTGCAGTTCCTGTACACCTAGGTTTGAAGACCAGGTCTTCAACTGAATAAATCTGCCTCCACCCAGTGTAATCTGGGACATCTCCTTTGACCCTAAACAGACTGATGCATGCATGTAAAGGTCAGTATTTAGTGTGATCTTCCCAAAAAAGCAGTTTCTTGGCTGCTCCCCCTTCAAATCGACCATTCCTGATCAAGACTGTTGAAGGCTCAGCTTGGCATCCTGATGAAGCTGCCAGATGCTGCTATTGCTCAAGTGCAAGCTGAGGTCAAACTACATATTCGCTGCTGTAGCCCACAATAACTACTTTGTGACTTTTGTTTAGCAGTTTTGTATACCGTGTACAAATTTACTGTTTTCTTGATGTACTCAAATAAAGACACTGAAAAATAATTCTATATAGTCATTATACCACTGCTACAAAAACAAAAATAATGGCAGCCTAATACTTGCACAGTACTTAGCAGATAGCCATAAAACACCTGTCAGCTACATCGTGTTTTACTTGGGCCAAAGAAAAAAAAAAGGTTCCATCTTGTGACACATGACATTGCCACTATGGAATACAAATATATATATTTATATAATGTTTCCTTTAAAGGAAACAGTTTGTGCACTTTTAAAGATGCACTTATGTGACTGAAATAACCATGATCTAATAAGCCATGTCAGCAGCTTGGTAACGCACAAAACTGTATAACACAAACATGCACATACTCGTTACTGAAATAATAGCCAGATCTAATAAAGATGAAAGGCAAACAAATACAATGACGAATCGTTTATGAAAGTTTTATGATGATTTCTTTTTTCTTTCTTTCATCACCATAGGCTGAAATTCAATCTGGTAATTACACAATGAAATACTTTAATACT
The DNA here is from genome assembly GCA_034780255.1 of Parotocinclus maculicauda. Lineage (NCBI taxonomy): Eukaryota > Metazoa > Chordata > Actinopteri > Siluriformes > Loricariidae > Parotocinclus > Parotocinclus maculicauda. The sequence continues at coordinate 4,682 of JAUZSU010121641.1, forward strand.
GATGGTCAAAAATCTATCCACTGGGTATACTGCCAATCATAGGTTTATACATGTGTAATGCCACAACTATACTTTTGTGAGACCTAGAAGCAAGAAATCCAAATCACTGTATCAGGAAGCTGCTGGATAAACCCAGAAAGCTGACATGCAGTTACAATAAATAATATGGATTGCAATTAAATGGCCATATGCTTTAACTATATTACTTCAAGCAAACTTTGTCAGAATTTTAGCAAGCATAACTCATTTCATTGGAATTTAAATTAGTAAAAAGCCATTAAACCCTTGTTACAGCCCCCATCATTTATAACTTATAAGCTGGCTCTTGTTAATTCTTACGGATTTTCAATCATTAAACAATGCTGTTATATAGTTCTTGGCAAGTAGACAGTGTGTCGATCTACAGCCATACTTACAATGGCATAGCAGCATTTAATTGGCTAAAAGTCAAACATGAAGAACTTTTCTGACCATGTCAGACAATTACTGTGCATTCAGGCTCTCGTGATTGGACTTTAAATAAATAAATTGAATCATATAAATTATGATACCAAAAGCCTTGATTCCACATGCTTTGCTGCCATGTCCATATTTAAGAGCAGGAAAATATGGCATTTAAAATATGGTTAACCATAATACAGCTGAAGACCATTATATGCACATACAGTATTTCCTACGTGGAACGAGCTACATTAAAATAAAAAATGTGATAGGATTTCAGGGAATCTCCTGAGTAAAGGTCTGCCAAGTACAGTAAAGTCAAAAAGGATTTCTGGATCATTAAACGAAAATCAGAAACTCGTTCACTTTCAAAACTCCAATTCAGGATTGTGAGGAACAGGGGCCTAACCAGCAGCACAGGGTGAAAGGCGGGTACAAATCTTAAACAGTCCATCTGATGGTACGCCCTCGCACTTCACTGAGACATTTCAGAAATTAACTGAACTAACAAATCTTAATGTGGGCAGAAACTGAAACGAGAAGAAACTCATGCAGACAAGGGGAGAACAATAAACTTCACACTGGACGCACACAATGTCTGGGCTGAGACTCTCCAAAGCTGTGAGATGACGAATGACTATCTACTAATCTACAAATCTACTACACCACAACCCAAAATCCCAAATTGCATATGAAAATAATTACTTCAAGGGCGTTAAGGTTAAGCCACACTGCTATATATTACAACAGTGGTAGTCTGAGTTCTTGTGTTTGGGTTTTGTGTCCATTTCTGTCTAGTTCTTGTATAGTGAGCAGGCATCAGCTGACCCTGAAAGGCGTCATGGCGTCACTTGTTTTGTTTCGGTCTTTTTGTCACTCAGTGGATGCGATCACAGCAAATTCTGACAACAGTGACGGCAAGGTATTTGAATTGTACGGTGCAAGCGTTTGGGAGCTTCATGCTCGGCTTGCTTTGGCTCGCGTGTTTCCCTTTGCTTATTGGTTCTCTGGTGAGTTTATTTGGTTATAAAACTGTGTTTGTATCCTGGTTTTTTACTTTTGCTTCGTTGTGTGTGTCTGTATTTGTATGGGATCTTTGGTTTGTGTTCCCGCTTTCACCCTTTCCACTGATTCTGCTATTCCAACAATAGACAGGGACATGACATAGAGAACATGTTTATTCACAGTAAAATACATGTACAGAACAGAGCCAAGTGTTCAGGTTAATGCACTGCTTCAATATGGCTTCCAGTTCTCCATAAGAGCTCAGATGTTCAAAGAAATGCAGCAAGTTAGCACCCAGCATTACCATTCACAGGTACCATATGTTTGTTCCCAATCATAAATTGACTCTGGAAAAAGTGATAGAGCAGGGTGATGGAACCACATGGTTGTATGCTTTATTCAGTCACAGTATCTTACTTACACACACACACACACACACACACGATGTGCTCAGACAACAGCTGTAAAATGGGTCATGGTTTTCCTTCAAATATAAGCATATAGCAAATTAATGGTTGTGATTTAGCATTATGCAGTACTACTAAAAGTTCCCACATACACTTGACGGGCGCTTTATTAGGAACACCTGTTTAACCGCTCGTTCACACATCAGCCAATCACACTGTAATAACTCAATGCATTTAGGCACATAAGGTCAAGATGGCCTGCTGAAGTTCAAACTGAGCTTCAGAATGGGAAGAAAGGTGATTTGTGAGACTTTAAACATGGCATGGTGGTTGATACTAGACAAACTTATCTGAGTAATTAATAATGATTGTAGGTTCAGAAACAACATGAGATCATGGATCCATCCTGCCTTGGATCAACAGTTCAGGCCGTTGGTGCTGTAATGGTGCGAGGGATATTTTCATGGAACACTTTGGCCCCCTCAAAAGCAGTTGAGCATCATTTAAACACCACAGTCTGGCTGAATATTTATTCTGACCATTTCCATCCCTTTAGGATCAGTGCATGTCTAATAGCTACTTCCAGCAAGATAACAACATGTCACAAATCATCTTAAACTGTTTTTATGAACAGGACAATGAGTTCACTGTAGTCAAATGGTCTTCACAGTCACCAGATCGCATCCAATAGAGCACCTTTGGAATGTGGTGGAACGAAAGACTCACATCATGGAAGTACAGCCGACAAATCTGTAGCAACAGCATGATACCAAAACATCTGTTTTACAGCTCCTCGTTGAATTTATGCCACAAAGATTTAAGGCAATTCTAAAGACAGAAGTGTACTGATAAAGTGGCCAGCGAGTATACATCTGGGATCAAAAACTGATCCTGTAGACTGTGCTTATACACAGAAAATCACAAATACTGTATATACAGCAAGGACCCAACTTGCTTGCTACTAGAAATAGGCTTTCATGTCCACAAAGGCTTTAACATGGATCCGTTTCCCATTAAGCACAGGCACGTATAAGTGCTACCACCAGTAGCTACCACATGTTTGTTTTTATCACAAACTAAAAAAAAATAAAAAAAAATAAAAAACACTTTACAAAAAAGCTGCCATGGCTTTTTAGGTAGGTGCCCACAGTAACACACGAGACCAGTACAAACCCATCACACATGTTAGCAAAAGACTTGGGTGCACAGGATCACACAAAAGCACCATTATGGGTCACAGATCTCCCCCAAGATCAGACCCATACAAAGAAATGGCAGTGATTTAGCATTACTGTTAGCACCAGATGCTACCACATGTTTGTCTGTAATTTCAAACTGAATCTGTAAAAGGTGCCAAGGCTTTAATGTAGGACCAAACTGTTGTATACAATGTTCAATCACAATAAAACGCACATGTGTACAATATGGACCTAACTCGAACAGTCCTGAGCAAAAGTCTAAGGCCACCATTACATTTATTGTTTAACAATGGTTTAATGGTATAGAATTATTTCTCAGTCTCATTCAATAAGAAATTTGTATGCAGAAGCGCCAAAAGATTTCAGACTTGAATATTATAGTGGCAGTATGTGATTACCTGGCCAGAGAGAGAAATATAAGCCTAAATCTAAAGAACTCTGGGAAGTACTGTTAGACAGCTGGTATAATAAATCAGAAGATGACTACAGAAAACGTCAGGATACAAAACAATTTAGTGCTTAGTGTCAATAAAGGTCGCACTGAATACCTATTCCTATAGAAGCAAATCTGTATTATAAATCTGGAATTGTTTTGTCATGCACATATTTTCTGTATTCTCCGTTTTGTCCTAATATAGAAACAGAGAAATAATTATATGTGATCATTATACTATTGCTTAAACAACAAATCAAATGATGGCCTTAGATTTTTGCACAATAGTGTGTTACCAGGAACATAAACTAATTTGCACCATGGGTCACATATTTTCCTTAAGAATAAGGAAATACCGAGTGGGACGAAGGCACAGTGGAAGGCATGCGTTTCCTCACACCACCAAAGATCCCGGTTTGTGTCATGAGTTTGCATGTTCTCCCCATGTCCCACACACACGTGTATGTAAATAAATGTTTGTGACATGCTTAAACAATCATTCAGGTAACGAGTATGAATAAATATAAAGGTCAAAAAGAAAAGACTAAATGTTAAGAACAAATTAAATAAGAGCTGCCCAAAATGAGAATACAAGCTTTGAAATGGTTTAAGGGCTTCAAATAGAAGCCACTAATTCCTCAGTCTGACAAGTGTAACTCTTTAATGTCTACCTAGTATTAGTCATTGCCCCAGGCTCACTCTGTGTACATATCTTTAGCACTACTCACTACATCAGAAGTGAGTCATATAGCAGCTCTAGTCAGATTGATCTAAGTCTAAGCCCACCATGCCACTATTAGATTTGTTTTTCAGCAATGGTAGAATGATAATATATAATTGGTTCAGTTTATGGTTTAAAATACAAATAGAAAACACCAAAAATGAGTCATAACCAAGTTTGTCATACCCAAACAAAAACAGAAAAACAGCTGCTACAAGCTACAGTGGCAGGTATTTAGTGTTACCTCCCCTTAAACTTAAGCAATAGCATCATCTGGCAGTTTCATCAGGATGCCATGTTAACCCTTCTACAGTCAGAAGAATCAGGAATGGTCTCTTTGGAAGAACAGCAGTTTAAAAAAACTGATAGGCAACAGAATAAAGGTTGGAATGAAAATCAGTGGAAAAGAGTAAGAGTGCTGAATGAAAGTTTTGGGTTTTATCATCAACAATGTTACAAAAGCTCATTATACCACTGCTAAAACACCAAACCGAAGGCAAGTAATGAGATTTATACAAGTTGCTATAAGCTGTATGTTAATAAACCAGCCAAATACGATACATGATACATAAGGAGACCTACACGTATTATGAATTGTATAATATATACACCAGTGTCAATTCAGAAACAATGCTGTTGGGGGAAATCACATTTTTGGCATTTATTGTCAGTGCACAGCATTGTCTTCTGCTTTGTAACACTTCGTGTCCATCTAAATCCAGATTGTTGCAAATTAACACTGAATTCACAATCCAGCAATAGGGATGTGCTGTGAATGGTAATTGTAAGTATTTGTAGTAGTGGAAATCCCTACCATATATTGTCAAAATAGATTAACAGCCACTTCACAAAGGCCTAACACTTACATTTTCAGTGTGAATAAAGGTTTAAACTGCTGCATTAATTCTTACAGTGCTCTACACAGGCTTGTGTGTTGAATAACCCTTAGTGTTAAATAAACAGTTATCAGGCTGCTTTGTTTTTATTCATTCATTTCTAGTCAATAGATCTGTGGACACCCTCAAAGACGAACAAGTCAGACAAATAAACAGAGACACTGATGTTGGACAATGAGCCCAGGCACATTGCTGGCTTGCACAAAAACTAAATCTGACATCATTAGATGAACTGGGATTCCAGCAAAGGTTTCCATCAAAGTTGGCAAACCATCTTTATGGACTTAGTTTTGTAAACCAGGACAGAATGTTGGTAAACCGACTTGCTGGGGATGTGGGAGCTCATGAAAGTGTCATGCGAGTCTCTGAGGTGGTCCGTCATTTATTTTCTTTTGTTCCTAGTCAAGGTCAGGGGACAGGGCACACGGCAGTAACAACCCCAGACGGTGACAATCCACCATAGGGCACGTCACAAGGACAGACAGACGCAGAGACAGACGCACTAAAGGCACTTGAATCACCAATTAACCTATCATACATGTACTTTAACTGAAACATTTCAGTTTTCTGTGTTTAGTTATACAGTATTCCCTCAAACAGAAAACTGGAGTACCCAAAGAAAACCCACGTAGACAAAGGGAGGACATGCAGACTCCACACAGTCAGAGCGGTAGGACAGGATTCAAACAGGGATTTGGGAACTGTGAGGCAGCAGTGCTATCCACTGATGTCAGTACAACACATTCTAACGTTCCCGATTATCTATAGAGACTCCATGCATTTATCTTTTACTCTATTCAGTGACTATGGGGTTTTTTTTCTTCCAGAGGGTCTTTACATATCTTTAGACATACGGTGTCATTTTAAAATTCAGTGTTTCATGGAGTCTAAAATGTGACTTATTAAACACCTTTTCTACAGGTTAACGCAGTTTCCTCTGGTCATAATGAACAGCACTTTTCAGAATGATTGTTTTTGGGCACCTGTTCGCTTAAACAATGAAATAATGATTGCTCCACTGACTAAATTGTAATGACTGTAATTCATAACTTCATGAGTTGCGTGTGAAATCATTCCCTTAATTGTTAAATATCACAAGTGTAATTTTGCTGTATTAAAGTCATTAAAACCACTGCCTTAAATCTATGGTGGTTAAGCTAATGCCTCTAATCATGGAATCCACTCTTCTTATGACTGATTCATACTTCATATTTGTATTTAGTCCAAGTGAAAGTGTGAATTACAACTTGAATAACAACACATTGCACATGTTGAAAACTAAACAATGCACCATTTACAGTGATACTTTACCATTTTTATGAATTTGTGTAACTAACTTACAATCAATTTCACTAAAGAAGTTAGCTTAGGGTGAAAACACTGGATTTTGCCAACTTTCTATGGGACTTTAAAAAAAAGAATAAAAAAATACAGTTTATTCACTCAGATCTTCTACTGTCTGAGGCTGGGTGCTGATGGACGGATTTGTGCAGCCATCAACAGAGTAGTTCCGGTGCTTAAGGGGCAGGATAAGGCTATTGAGTTGGTTAGTGATGTACGACACCAAGCTGAATCTAAACCACTTTTGAGTCCTATATTTTTAAGACCTAGGTAGCCAACAAAAATGACTGGGTTGTTCGATTTTGCAGTGGGTTAGAGTGGGTAGCTACTCAACATAAATTGTGGTTTAACATATGTCCTCTTTAAAATGACAAACAGTCCAAGAGCAGAAGCAATATTTGCTTTGTTGAATAAATGACTGCAGAAGAGACTACAGCTAAAGAGTTCTGAGAAACTCCTGGCTATATCAACTAGTCACCTACAGTTTTTAGTGTTCAATTAAAGTTTAATATGATGAATGAACACCCAGAATGTTCCAATCATACCTAAATTAAGCATTGGCTTAATTTAATAAGCCTATATTTAGGCTTTAGCGTTAAACATTGCTGAGAAGAATAATCACCTAGAGTATTACATCAGGTCTTGAGACAAGTGATGAATTACATGAAGTCTTAAGAGTATTTAATTAACCGTTGATGTGCTCCTAAAAGTGTTGAAGCATTAGTATGAATGGACACCTAGGGTTGCATTATAACACAAAGGTAAAAAAAAAAAAAAACACTGAAAATTCAGCTATAACTGAACACAAAACGGGTTTTAATTACCCCCAGCGCTAAGTATTTGAATAAACTCTTGCAGATAAATATTTTCTAAGAACTGTTTGTAAACAGCAGTCTGTGAACCTTACCCAGTCAGGCGCTTCGCACTGGCAGCTTTATTCTCGGTTCTCTCAGGTGTACTGCTGCTGCTGATGCTCCTAGCTCTCTGAACCGGGACGTTCCTGACAGCTTGTCTCGGATTTCTGTCACTTCTGTCCCCGGTGGTTCCCTGCGGAACCGGAGTATGAAGTGCCTTGTTTTTTGTGTGTGACAGCGGACTGTGCCTCTCATCTCCGGACACCTGGTTTACGGGTGGACCTGAAGGAGATCCGTTCCCGAGCCAGACATAAATCGTGAAAAACAGCCAAATCCGCATGAGTTCCATTGCTAACTTAGAGATGCGGTTTTAAGTTCAAATGACACTCCAAGCGATGCTTAAATATGGAGGCTCACCAATCCCCCAAAACGCGCTTAAACGCAAAAATAAAAGCCCCGCAACGTCTCAAACGATTTCCAACGTGCTCTAAACGTTTCCTTTCCTTAATTCTACTTAAAGCCCGAGGTCCAAACAAAGTTCTTCAGCAACTCCTACGCGTCTATGTTAGGCTTATGAGCGCTCAGTGCAGCTGTATGTGTGCGTAATGTCGCGCTGTCACGCCTCATGGTGAAGATGGTGTGTGAGACGCGTCATGCTGCTGGTGCTGCTCTGCTGCTGGTTCTGTTTGAATGGTTTCCCTCTCCCGCTCCTCCTCAGTTCACCCTCATCGGGAGGGATCACATACTTATGCAACTCCCCCTGTGCTGAGACGCAAATGATCCTTAATCTGGGTTGTAGATACAGTCTTCTGCAAAGGTTAGGGCAATAATTTAGTTCTTCACTAACTAAAGTGAACAAAGTCTATACTGGGAACAATCTAAAACATTAAAGATTTGGGCAAATTTCGGTCAAAGTCATTACTGAATCTGTCCTGTTCTCGCAGTTACACATTCACACTTCATTCTGGAAGGTGCCAATCCAATAGGGGACCCAGGCAGAACCCTGTGGAACACCATTTTGCACTCTTTAGCCCCCAAATTCTCTTGGTGCTAAAACTGAAAATGGTTTGTCAAATAGGACATAAACCAAGTATGTTACAAGTCCAACAACCACAAGATAAGGCAAGAAATGGGTCGTTAATCAAATTAGATTTTAATAAGTCAGTACTCCAGTCTGAAACCAGACAGCATTTGTACATGGTGGGTATAACTGTGCCTAGATGCCAATGCCACCCCACACCCTCTAAAGTCACCTGCCCCATGTCCCTTCGACGTATTTAGCATAAGCTCAAATCAATAGTGGCTCTCAAGTGCTTTGTATTCTCTTATACATACAGTTCCTGCTTTATCCTGCCATCACTCCCCCACCCCAGCAGCAATGGCAAACTCTATTAAGGTGGAATCATGTCTATAAGTAGTTTATTGTAATGTGTGTTTGGAACCCCCCCTTTACACTTTTCATGCGTCTTGTATCTGGATTGTATCTGTATAAGGATGATGTGTGCTGTGTCACATAGGGTGGGTTTGGCAGTAACATTTGTCCTGGCAGAAGCATTTACACATGTTTAAAATGTGGCTCATGCAGTGGTTTGAACAATTTTAAAATACCTTAAGATTTTTATGTATATTGTCTTTTAAAATTTGTCAGCACTTCCAGGTGTTAAAATTGCATAAACATCCGGAGTAACAGTCAGTGCATATTGCTGTAAGTTTTTTATTCTAATTTGAAATACTATATCCCCTTTGAGTATATCCACCCAATTCTAAGAGGTATACTGCATATTATTGCAGAGTACATCACAGAGTACCCGCCAGACATATGTTATGCTTTCAAAGAGCAGAGCCTTTGAGTAACATGTTTAAATAAAATCTGCATTAGAAAAAGGAATGTTCAAGACATCTAGCTTCTGTAGGAAATGTTTAACTTTAACAAGTTGGAAGTTTATGATGTTTAGGAAGAACTGTCAAAAGCATACAATAGCTTCTGAAATAAAGATTGCACAGAATCCAGTAAACTTGTGGTTGGTCTAGATGAGAGCATTAAATCTAAAGCTCATTACCATAACTAAAGTCGTCTGGGAAACTTCTTTTTTTTTAAGTCTGGATGAATTTAAGACCACACAGAGGTTGAACATTTGTTAATTTAGATAAAATGTTGAATCAGAATATTGAATGTAAATGTTTACTGTACCATAACAGACATTATAATAATTGTATTTCAGTTAGGATAATGTTGTACTGAAGTAGCCCTTAAAGAAACATTTAAACCATTATCAGTTATTTGATTGCGCTGTGATCCATCACCATGCAAACTACAAAATTCTGTATGACTGTTCCCATTGTGGGTGTAAGCATGTGCCTCCAACACAAGCAGCACCGGAGTCCAGAGCTTGTGCTCATCTAAAGTTCAAAACAAATCAGACATATCAGCCGAAATGGGTCATGTTCTCCATACAAGTAAAACCAGTGTACAGCCTTGAGGTTTATAAATTGTATCTTGTATAAATCAGTTTGTTTCCTAGATATACTAGATACAGTATGTTTTTACATCCATCTGTTTAAAAACACTAAACTGGTCAAAAAATCGGTTACATGCATTGTATCGGCCTGAGAGACGCCTTTATTACAAATATGCACATTACAGATTAGTCTGTACTTCATCTCATGTAAAATATAGGCCTCTGTCAAAGCAAGGTCATGCAAGCCAATTCCATTACAGAAGCACCAGTACTCGGGTTATTTTCAATAAAACTAATCTCAAACTATACTGTACTGCTGACAGAAAATAGGGCATATCCCATAATGAAAGATCCCCTGGTTTTGTGAGCAGTGTAAATGATTCCATGTGGAGCAGTGGTAGCTGGTGGTTTTTAAAATGGGGGAAGCACATCTGTTTATTCATGAACTCTTCATTTTATTGACCAGCCATGGTTGCTACCTATATCCTTCTGATGGAGATAGACTTAGTTGTGATGCCTAACTATTAGTACATAACAGATCTTATTTTTCTTTGGAAATTGTAAATTAATTCAGTCTTACTGATATGGATTTATTAAGGTTTAGCCTCTTTAAAAGAAAACAAAATGGAGTGTTAAAGCTTGTTTGCCCAACAAGCATTAACCAGTCTGAGGTTAGGCTTGTTCACCACCTGACCTTCACATTGCAAGGACCAAAACAGGATTCAAACCAAGGTCCCCAGTTTCCTGGAGCTCAGCTTATATCACAAAGCCACAGGAGATGTTCTGGCAAGTATACTTATGTACTAAGCATATTTACCATTTGGACTTGTACCTGAGGTAGTGACGTCATGTTTTAAAACAGAGCCTTACATCTGAATTGCAATGGGCTGAGTGGTAAAAGTCTTACCTACTATAAATTCATTGCAACCATGCATTTATTATCCAGAGCAACATCAAGTTTAGCAGAGATGTTGTGGGTCAAGGGTCTTTCTGACAAACCCAAGTACAGGAGTTTAGCAGTATTGGGATTTGAACATCAATGCTTAAACTGCTGAGTGACCACTACCCGTCACCAAACCATTTCAACTACTTGCTAGATAATTCTTGGCATAAATTGTGGAAATTTGCACACAAAGCATGTTTGCAACTTTCTTCTTAACAAATAAACAAATGCCAGTTTTAATACCAAACATAATTCAACATATATCAAACAAATTAAATGTAATTAGATAGTTATTCTTAAGGAATATTCATTGTTAAATACCTTAAGTTGCCCTGAAAATGGCCCCAACAAGAGAGCTGTCAATTTAAACAACAGAAAGTATTATACCTCTCTTTGAAGAAGGAAAATCAAAATGGAGCCAAGATTGTTTGGTTCTTAATCAGATGTGTCCAGAATGTGGTGCATGTATAAAACAAATTGGAAGGCTATAAAATTACAACAAGACAAAGGAAGTTGTTAAAGCATTAGGTCAGAAACAGCACTCAAACATTCATTACTTTGACAATCAATGCACGGGTGCACACAAATTTTAGACACTTTCACATCACATCAAATTAAAGTTGTGATTAAGTAATTTTTTAAGGTGATAATGCATAGTGGAAATTAAATTGTGTTATAGAGGAAAGTGTTAAAGGCAGATCAAGTCAATGGCACTAGATAGGTTGGATTGTAATGTGACTGAAAATGCACAGTGAAATTTTTTTTTTTTTTTTTTAAGTTTGCTTCCTATTTTACAGTAAACAGTGCTATAAAACTTAAGCACATACTGCAAATAAATGAAACTATAGGATCTCTCTCTCTCTCTCTCTCTCTCTCTCTCTCTCAGAGGTGTATGCAGTGATTGATCTCTATGGGCAGTGTGTACAGGTTTCCATCACTAACTCATCTGGACCTCTGGACAACAGTCTGTGCACCAGTAATATCACAGAGAAAAGTTTCCCCATTCAATCCCCAGGTACAGAGGAACCCTTTTTAGGATTATACCTTATTTTAAAGAAATGGTCTTTTCCTTTCTTTTTCTGCTCCCTTTTCTTTCGGTCCCCCTTTTTCCATGTTCTTTTCTCTCCATATTTCCTCTCCATTTCTTTTTTTCGTCCTCCTGATTTAGAATGTAGTTATTCTTATTTTTTGTTTGTTCTTTTCTTTTGTCCTTGTTTCTTCTGTCTTTCTTTGTTTCTTTCCCCATTTCCTGTTTTTCTTTTATTCTTTCTTTATTTGATTTCCCCTCGCCTTTCTTGCTCATCTCTCCCTTTTGTTTTTCTGTCCCGTTTTAATTCTAGTTGAATTCTTCCGTTCTTTCTTTCTGCACTTTTACTTTTTTCAAACCTTCCTTCTCTTTTCTCTTTTTTCATTCATTTTCTTTCTCTTTTTATTCTCTTTCCCTTTTTTTGCCATTCTTCCTTATTTACTTCCCTTCTTTGTTTGTGTGTTGAAGCTTATATAATTATAATGATTTGTGTAGTATTACTGTTATTTTTTGCTGTGTATATTTGACACATTCTTATTATGATAGGGCAGACGTGCTTTATACAGTACGTGTGATGTTCTGTGGGTGTCTCCTTCTAGTGGCGGGCGTGGCTCATCGCCTGCACAATAAACATGGGAAAAATGTGGTGTTACTGGGAGACGGTTGCCAGGCGGTGCGGGTGGGAGGTTATTCCCACGGAATCGTCTTCAGTGCTAAGGAGCTTAAGACAGATGAACTGTTTGAGGTGAGATCTGAGGGTGAGGAGACAGGACATGTTTTATCACGGCTTCACTGAGCTCATTAATAAATAATGAAGCTTTTAAAAGTGTATCGGTTATTGGACGCGGTGATTTGACACTCAGAGGCGGTGTTGTTCTGATGCAGTAGATTTGTGCCTGGTATTGGAGGTTAGTGTAATTATTATTTTGAACATGAATCAGATTTCTTCTCGTCCAGGTGAAGATCAACGAGGTGGATGAGCAGTGGTCCGGGTCGCTCCACATCGGCTTGACCACCCTGCAGCCCCCGGATTTGCCTTCCTGCCCCCTGAGTGGCCTGTCGCCCTCTCTCACTCAGCTCAGGTCCAAGGTCACCTGGCTGCTGGCTGGTTCAGAGGTCAGACGTAACGGCGTGCTGCAGAGACAGAACTACGGCTACTCTCTGGATCGTCTCATGGTGAGACAGACAGAGAGAGAGAGACAGACAGACAGAGAGAGAGACAGACAGAGCGAGGGTGACGTAGAGAGAGCAACAGACAGACAGACTCTTAAAAGATGATCTACTAGGGCTATTTACCTAAATGTTTCGGTTGCCCCCACAAATGTACAATAGAGTGCAAAAGTCTGAGGCCACCATTAGAGAGAGGGAGACAGAGAGAGAGAAAGATGGACCAACAGAGTGAGACAGAGAGAGAGAAAGACAGAGCGAGGGAGACAGACAGACGGAAAGATAGACAGGGAAACAGAAAATGAGAATGAACCGGACCAGTTTGAATTAATTTAAATGTCCTTCTAAAAGATGATCCACTCGGGCTTTTTACAGTCCCAAAAAAGATTTCGGACAGGGTTGCCCCCATAAATTTACAGTAGAGTGCAAAAGTCTGAGGCCACCATTAGATCTGTTCTTATATCAATGATTATTTACAGTCGATTCCGGTTAATGGGACCACATCGGGACGTGATCATTTTGGTCCTAATAACCGGCTGGTCCGATTAAACGAACATGCCCTATGTTACAAGACGGGACGTGCTA
>JAUZSU010121651.1:0-18154 GCA_034780255.1 Parotocinclus maculicauda
CACACACACACACACACACACACACACACACACACACACACACACACACACACACACACACACACACAGAGTGGGTGGCTCCGTAAAATATGGGAGAATCAGGTTGGGGCTTAGGGGATAGGTGCCAGAACCCCAACACATAGTGGAGTACAGTACAGAGTACAGGAAGCACGTTACCTTTTCGTAGTCATCATGCCATGCAAAGATTTTTAGTTGATTTTTACCTTTTATAATTGACTGCATTATTTTAACCTAACCTGTAATGTCCTTATACTGTATGTATTGGTTCTACTTATTCTTTTCTATTACATATTCTACATATTCATATTCTATTACATATATTGCATATGTAGTGTGTTTACATGCATTTCATAATCCAATCAAATCTAGCCCCCGCTAAATCCTTCTGGGACAGCTCTGCACTCTATCAGGCTACATTTCAAACCAATTGGAATCAGAGTAGGGGTATACTTGCACTGAGACATCTGATTACTGAACTAAAATCCAACTCTCATTATCGTATTTCATGATCTTATATGATATCTTATTTCGGATTCCTAGGTCTTAAACCAATCTACGAAATAGATAGAATATTGTTTACTTGTTCATTTGGAGAATCAAAATAATCAAATACTTGACCAACTGAAGAATCAGAATTGATAAAAATCAGATTACAGAATGAACAGACCTCTTGCTGTGCCACCCTGTATTCCAAGAGGTTTATAAACCCACAGATGGAAATCCCTGTTATAAATTGAAACAGCAAAGGCAAGCTTATCTACAGTGTAGAAAGACCAGTGCATAAAAATACTGGAGCATTTCTATTCTTACCTGTTAAGCAAGCCATTTTATCTTGAAGACTGCATCATAAGTCTGCCATCTATGTTTTAAACACCGTATTACTGCACTAGACTTTCCTACACAGCAGTCATTATGACACAGTCCAGTGAAACGAGTGTCAACTTTTGTAATGTTTGATGCCATGACAACGAATGTTACGTATTCTTTTTTCCTGCTCTGGTTACCATATGTTTTTGCTGTGATATATAATGCTTGACAGCTGTCATAATACTTGAAGACATAACATCTTAATGACTATCGAATAATCATAAATGCTAGTCAGTTTCATTACCTGTCTATGTTAATGGTTTCAGATTAATACTGTGACATGAACAGTGACACTGAAGTATTTCATCCATACTGCTAGAACGAAACTGTTGTTAAATGCCGAATATAGTATTAATTACAAAGCAATAAAAAAACGAGGATATGATAAAGGATGTTGTGCCCCTACGCACCAAGACAGCTGTCATGAATGGCAGAAAATCACATATAATTGTGAATACCTTTATAGCATTTGATGTAAACTGTCATGACATTTCTTTTGACTGCTTTGACTTGTTTTGACATGATATGAGGTTTGTGATGCAGGGTTGAATTTACCAACAGTTCACTGGGACTTTTACATTTTAATGCTTGTTTTAGCTAGATGAACAACCTTTACTTCTGCTTTTAGCTTTTACTTAGAATGCTTTGTTAGCAAGAAGTACCGTTTTCTGCAGCTTTTACCTTTCGCATACAAGATCATTTATCTTTATTGGTATGACAGTAGTTGCATAGAGTTTAATGATCTGGCGGTCTTTTAGGGGCAAGACTTTTTAGTTTGGAACATTTATTTGGGTAACCATGCAGAGCTTTACTCTCCAGCTAAATGCACTGTAGAGCACAGATGTGCCATATCCGGTTTATGTCTCTGAAGTGTTTACGCTGTGAGTAGCTTGTGGTTTTGCCGTGTTGTTATGTGTGGTTGCATGGTCAGTCAGTGGTATATGATCTTTTCCACATTGCCTTCATTTATGTGGTACACCCCAGCTATAGTTAGTGATCTGCTAGACATGACACTAAGCCTTAATAGGACTAATATGTGAGGAGCTCTGGCAAAAGCATTCACTTCTCACCAGGGCAGGCATTGGATGGTTGAAGTCGAAAAATCAATACCCTTTCAAAAGTAAGACCGCTAGAATTTTTTTTCCAAAACACTCTTTTTTAAAGTCTCAACAGCTCCGGTGAGAGGTACCTGTACCAGATATATTAACGTGAACGTTAAATATCCCCTGCATTCATATAATGAATAAAAAATACACTACGCTCTCAGTTCCCAAAACATTTGTTTGATATAATATAGTATAGATACTATAAAAGGTTGCTTTTCAACCATGTTTTGAGAAGTAACCATTCAGAAAAAAATCCCAAGAACATTGAAATGCACAGAAAATTGACCCAGTTCACCAATTGTTTTGAAAAACTTTCCATTGGAGATGTGAAGGGTTCCTACCTTTTCCCGCGGAGCGTTCGGCCCGACCACCCGTGCTCTAGCGAGCACCTTTAGGGATAGTGGTAACGTCTGGGGGCTTTCAGTGCTGATGGATGCGTATGGGGGGAAACCCCCGAGGTATTAAGTATGTTAGGGGCACTTTAAGGGTCTCCCGTCCCGTACTCGTGCGCTCCTCGCACGCCTGAGCTCATGCTCCTCCGTCGTCGGTACTTAACCAGCCTCATTCCAGCAGGCTGCTCGTCCTGAATGGGACGCGCCCCGGCTTGGCTTCATGACGCCACACGTGTGCCCGAGCTTAAGCTCGCCCCCTGGCGCTTCGGCACCTTGGGGCTCTTTTTGCGTTCAGTTTTTGAATAATACGCGCCCCGGCATGGCTTCCTGGCGCTCCGGCGCCCTCTGCGCTCTCTTGTGCCTCACTCCAGCCGGCTGCCTTCTCGTAATGAGACACGCCCCGGCAGAGTGGCCACACGGCTGCGCGTTTTAATTATACGTGCCCGGGTATGGCATTTCCGCACTATATGCGCATTTGAGCTCACCTTCGCCCTCTGGCGTTAGGACTACCTCCGTGCCTCGTCACTTGGGAGACGTCTCAAGTCGTGCTCTCTCTGCAAGCTTGCCCAGTTGATGTTTTGACACCCTCTCGCGATTAGTCCGCTCTTAATCCCTTTTATGTTGTTCTGTATTATTTCCCCATTATTATTATACGTCGTGAGATACGTCTATCCTGCATACTTGGGTCCTACTAAAAACCACCACATCATCATAACAGGAGAGGCACTAAATGCCACAAAATTTGCCTTTCAATGTCATGTATCCAAATATGGTTTAGATTACGTTTTAGATTATGTTTAGGTTTATGAGTTATTAAAACAAAATTTCAGTTCTTTAAAGCTCTCAGTCATTAGTTTTTAGATAATTTAGATTTTTTTCAGAGCCTCTCACTAATGAACTTTTCATTAGGATTCATGTTTTCTTTAATTAATTAGCAGATACTTTTTTGCATTTTGTCAGTACAAATGGCTTTATGACCAATATACAGTGATACATCATTTCTTGTTTATTCATTCTACAAGGCTTGTTGAGTGCCAAAAACGATGTGTACTGAGCACTTTCCGCATAAGGAATACTTTCATTTGAATTAATCCATTTCAGGAAGTCTACACAAAGAAGAGAAATGCATCTTCTTCAGGCAAATCCAAGTTAAATGTATCCTAAAACGAAGAGTATTATGTAGTGTTCCTCCTATCATAGCTGACCGACCTAGACCTTATAAACAGATGAGTTTAAAAAAACTTACATTAACCTACAATTAGCCAAATGCATTATCACATTTTGTTTGGTATTTTAAATAATACTTACATCATTTTTAATTATTTTAATTTTCAATACCAATGCCTGTTTTGTGACTCTCTGAAGTTGCAGAAATGTTAATTGCAAAAGTATGCATAACATACCTGCTCATCAACCAGTGGCATAAACATGAGGCAGAAGTCTGACCGGGAATAACTGTTTATAGAACTGTAAGTGGTAGTTTTAATAGTTTGGCTTTTAGTAAATTCATTTTATAGGTATGATATTCCTTCTGTGTGACACTGAAGTTCAAGTTCATTGGTGCTATAATCCAATAAAGAATCTGCTTGCATGTAAGTAATGCTCAGTTGGTATTCATTTGCCAAGAAAATATTCCCCACATCATTACACCACCAGCAGCAACCTGAACCGTTTATACAAGGCAGCATAGATCCATGCTTTCATGTTGTTTATAAATTATTCTGACTCTACCATTCAAATGTTGCAGCAGAAATTGAGACACATCAGACCAGGCAACATTTGTCCAATATTTTTCTGCTGCCTTTTTATTAGCTTAAACCAGTCTGGCCATTCTCCTCTGACCTCTGTCATCAACAAGTTATTTTCACCCAGAAAACTGCAGCTCACTGGATATGTTGTCTTTTTCAACCCATTCTTCGTAACCCTGGAGATGGCTGTGTGTGAAAACCCTCACAGACAAGCAGTTTATGAAATACTCACAACAACCTGTCTAGCAGCACCATGCCATGTTCACTCGTAAGGTCACTTAAATCACATTTCTTACCCATTCCGATGTTCAGTTTGAACTTTAGCAAGTCATCTTGACCATGTCTACATGCCCAAATGATGTGGGTCAAATAAAAACAAGCAGCCTGCTATAAAATGCTACTAATTAAATTTTTACAGCCCTAGATATTGCATATTTCTGACTTTTACTTTTTCAAGACAATCCACATGCCAAATCTTAAATACATACCATTCACCACGTTTGTTTGAGCAGCGCAGTGCTGGGTTTGGTTCCAGGTGGAGCAGCCTGGGTTCTTTCTGATTGAATATGCATGTCCTCCTCGTGTCTATGTGGGTTTGCGCAGGGTGCTTTGGTTTCCTCCCACAGTCCAAAGACAAACATTATGTCATGGTATGTATATTTATATATTTACATGGCTCAGGTTTTACATTCAATACCCTTCCCTGCTGTGACCTTACCATTTTATATGGGCTGATTCCAGTAGCTGAGGAGAATTGATATACCCAAAACATATTTGGTATGTGGGAGGTAATTGGTGTACCTGGAGCAAACTCCCATCAGAGAAAAACAAAGCAAGAACATACAACCTCCACACATGCCAGACAAATAGTCAAACCAAGGTTCTAAAGCTCAGCTCTACCATCGCTCTAGAACTATAAAGCAACATTGCCAACCACCTGTTCCACTGTGACACGCTTACCTCATATGATCATTACACAGGGACAAATATAATTTAGAATACAAATTATAATATTGTCTACAACCACATGCACTCAGTAAAACCCCATATGTTATTTAGTTCCAAAAACTATGTAGTAGGTGTAAAAATAGTCTCCATGAAATACCTTTTAAAATTATTTCAAGTAAATTACAGTTTAAGCAATGCTTAAAAAAGTGTAAGAGTAAACATCATTAATACAAATCTAGCCCTGTCTAGCAGTCTTTCTAGTGTGTTTGTTTGCCTGGTTGTTTGTGTAACATATCTGCTCATCAGTACACATTTATCACTTTGGGTGCTGTTGACATGCCGATCTATTTTTGTCATATTGAGACAAAGAATTTTTGCTCCAAGCTGCTGCTGTCTATGTATGAAAACTGGGTTTGGCCACAGAATATGCTTGTAAACGTTTATTGCAAGGGTATGACTGGGAAAATTATTCAAACTTTGCTGCTAAACAGACTTCCCTGTTCTGCTCTTGACCTCTTTTCTCATGTACTCATTGTAAATGAAGAGTACACCTCTAAGGTAAACACTGGCACTCTTCTTTCCTCTTATGGCCTCTTTGTGTCTTATTTTCTTCTTGCCTGGTGTGTCTTTCTTTCACCTTTAATCTTTACTTTTTGTTGGATTAAAAGGCAGGTCATGTACGCCCAGTTTCCAGCTTTCAAACCTTTTCCTCAGCAAATTTGTGTGGGGAATGGGAAAGCATGCAGTTCCCATTCATACGTACAGATGGTTTGATAGTGCAGTGCTGACAAGGTCCAGAGTACCCACTGGCACTTCAAATTCACACTGGTGTACTGGTGTGACTGCATGGTCAGGAGGTCATCTGGCTGTGCTCCTGCTCTGTTCAGGAGGGTGTTTTTTTTTTAAATAATTTTGTGAATGTACCAGCAGTCTCACAGAAGTAATAATACATGATTTTCCAGATTCATATCATATTCTTGGTCCTGAGCCTGTCCCTGAGTATAATAGGCCCAGGTGGAAACATGGCCTGGACGGGATGCCAGTCCATCACAGGGAATCAAAACAGATATCCTTGGTCTCCATTAGTGGGCTACCACTATGCAAGTGATTACAATTTCCTGAGGTACTGGACATGGTCCTGGACACCCTTCCTTGTGTAGTCATTTATGTGCTAAGGGAGTGCTAAGGGGTCTTCAAACATCTAAATAAAGGAAATTACAACCACAAATCATTAACTTTCATTTAAGAGACACCCTTATCCTTATTATTGATCCTTTAATCCAAACAGGTGTGGGTTAGGGGCTTTGCACAGAGACCCAACAGTGGTAGATTGGCAGATGTGGGATTTTAACCCTGCACCTTTTGGTCCATGGTCCAGAAGTCTAAGCATAAGAGGTATGGTTTGACCACTCAACACTAAGCCTACACAATGAACATGTTGCCTTTACTTGATGTCATCAAATTAAACTTTTTCTTACACCTAGTCTTTGTTTATTTTACTGCTTAACATCTGCTTCCATTCAAATACAGATTGTGAGTCTTAAATATGCAATTTGCACTCTCAAAGTAACTAAAAAGATACTTTGTGGCAATCTTTCTTCCGCCAGATGTCAGCTGGAATACGTTTATCTAGATGAGCTTGTAATAGATGGCACTGTTCTCTCCCTAATAAGCCTGAAATTGCAGATGGTATCATACTACAGAGTAAGCTATCTTGGTTTGCCTTGTCTTGCTTAATCCCAAATCTCTAAGACTACACTTGCTGTTCCTTACATTTAGAATGCATTTCTTCTCTCTCTCTCTCTCTCTCTCTCTCTCTCTCTGACGTCTTGGAGCTAGTACCACATTGGAATCTTTTGGAAAGATAAGAAAACCTCATAGACCATGATTTTTGTCTGTTTGCCATTTTTCAGACCAAACACTGGCTGCTTTAAAGGTCACATGTGCTGTTTTAATACTCAGTCAGTTACGTAGTTCACATACAGCTGTAAATGCTTCTAGCAAAAATCCAAAGTTGACTTAATGCTTTATTTAAAAACTAAAGACTGAGAGTTTTACAAACCTGAAATCATTTTTATAATCGGATAAAAATGTAAGCTTTGGGTTTTTTAATATATCAGGTGCACTTATCTTGCTTGCTGCATCACAACATTTTAGTGTGACTTTTGTGAAGGGCTGTGAAGGCATCATATGAACAACACAGAAAAAAAACACAACTGCAGTTACTAGAATGATATCGTTGTAATGCAAAAAATCATGCATTAGGTACTTTTATAAGAAACAACATGTGCAGGCTATTATCCTGTGTGCCATGCGACTGTGTTATTGTATTTATGTGCTGTTAACTTGCTGTTGCTCCAAAACATTTACAAATCTGTTTTACAGGGCAATAATTGTCTATGTAGAATATAGGGTATAGTGAATAGAGGGACATGTTTAATCCAATAACTTAACATAAACATGATAAAACATTATAATATTATTACAAAGAACTCTAATTATTAGTGTTTTATTCATTTTTCTAAAGGCACTGGTACAGCCTCTATGTTCTATGTTTTCAAAAAATCCACTAATATTGGTGCTGAATAGGAAACCAAATAGTCTCCCAATTGTATCCATAAGACCAGAGGTGGAGTGTCTTGCAAGCAATGGGTAGATGCTGCAGGTTTTCATTCCATTTATGTGGGAGCTACACCTCCATCAGCTTGTTTGTTGAAGCATCTGACTGTTGGGAAAAAAATTCAATGGATGCTCCTAAAATGACTGTATATTTCAAACAAACTGGAAGAATAATCTCTAGAAAGCTGTTTCTATTATTTTGTAGTGCAGGAAGCCCACTGGAGAGAGGCGTATGCGCTTTGTGCACTTTTGCTCTATTGTGCTACAGATGGCCCAGCATGGTCTGCTGGAAATAACTGACTTGAAAGGAGTGATTGGAATTTAATGGTGTGGGGCAGAAGTGCAAATAAACAGACGCTGTTCTTCCTTTCTTCTCTTATTTCTCACTCTTTCTGTCTCTCGCTATGTTTGAGTTTTCCTCTCTGTTTGCTTCTTTCTCGTGCAGAGTCAGAATTATGGGGTTCATCGACAGACACACAGCAGCTAACGCAATCCACAGAGAAGGATAAACAGCACAATCACAAACCCCTGCCACTGACATTCCCTATTAGGGTGTAATGTCTGGGTGTAGTTTGTGTTGGTAGTAGTCAGACTTTGCCCAGGGAAAAAAAACTTAAATGTGCATCTCATTGCAATAGGAAAAAAAATCTTTAGACAGGCAGCCTTACATGTTTATAGCAGGTCAGAATTGTATTGGAAAATCTGACATTTCAGGTTACATTCATGTATAAGCAGCTTTTAAATAGTATTTCCCCTCCCACGGCTTGCTTTGTAGAATAGGATCACTACAAACAGTACACTGAAATCAGAACACAGCAATGTGGCAACAATTTTGCATTCGGCTGTGTCCATTCTAAATGCTGGAACATAGCCTAAGTGACTTTCATGTCTAATTTCTCTACAGGAATTGTCCCTAGTTTGCAGATTTTAGTAGCTTTTTGGAGCAGGGAACCACTGACACTGAGAAAATAAATAACTGTGTATTTTGGCAAGACTTGAATTTCTGGCTTCTGTGTTCCACTCATGTCAAACTGGTTACTGTCTCACCATAGGTGTTAAAAACCAGGAAATAACCTTGGAAGTGAGCCCAGCACCGTTTTACTCCCTTCCCAATAAATGACCTATGAATACAGTAGCTAAGTGTTTGCATTACTGCCTGATTCAGGGTTAATCTATTTAGTGATTTTGCAGACATCTGTGCAAGTGTTATATACAGGCTGAGTCAAAAGTAGCAGTTTTCAAATGACCACTATGTGGTTTGTTGTCCACAGTGAAATTTAGTTTCTCTGAAACTGAATTTGGCAACAGTGCTGTGTGAAATTGGAGGTCTTGCAGCTATGATATGGCAGCTGTGTTCCCCGGACATTAGAACCGTCAGTTCCATCTTCAGTTACCTGTGACAAACAACAAAAAAATTTGAAGATTTCTGCTGATAACTTTTGAACCACAAGAGATATTGCATATCTGATTGTTGCAGTCGATTTCTGGGACAATTCTGGACATCTCTGATATGCTACATGACTTTTCCCATTGGAAAAACTTGCCCTTGATCCAATATGGCGGCTTTCAAGATGGCTGCCATGTTCATAGCCTAAAAGATAATCCCTCTCACCCATTATTTGCTGGTGAATTCAGTTGTCATCCTGCAGAAATGACAATAAAATTCAAAAACTGTGCCCTTCACCCATTAATTTGACAAAGGATAAAGACTGCACTGACTTTACTAATATTATTTTTTTTATTTACTATTATTTGGTGCATTTACTTTTTAATTGTAGCATGTAATCTTATGAGTACTGAAGCGTTTAAGTCATACTTGCATATGGACTGCGGACATTTGTGCATGGTTCAGGAACTGGTCACACAATAAAAACGACATTGAAATATAGCCACTAGCAGCAATGGTGAGTCCTCACATTTCAGGTGATTTCATTGAATAAACGCACTACAACATTGTTTGCTTATCCTGTTCTTTAAATACGAAGGTTATTGGTTACTGATTAAGTTAATGTGGTTGATTTCTTAAAATGTTATGTATTGTATATTAAATGAAAAGGCCGAAATAATGGGGAGTCTATGCTTAAGTACCTATTGTCTCAGGTGCCCAGTTATCTGTGCCAAGGGCGGATTAGGAATCCCATTAACACCCTTAATTGCATTTTTCTTGGTCACTGGCGTTCATTTCCCCCCAACCCAAAGATCACAGGACACAAGTGTGAGCATGCCCTAGAATTATTTCAGTCCATGGCCGGGCTGGGTAGGCATCCCTGTTATAGCACTAGGTGCCTGGATGATCCCTAAACAGCCTCACCTCCATCAGGCAATGAATCATATCTGCATGTGGTGCTCCACGTGGTCTGAATGTATTGGCTTATACTTTATAGCTTTTATATTTTTCATTCACACTCTGTCGCCCCAGGTTTGTTCAATTTAGGATTGGCCTTAGCATTTAGAAGATAATGCAAAAGTGTACAAAGCTGCGTTGTGACTGTAACAAGCACTATATATATATATATATAAAGCTGATTAACCTATGTCTCTGTAGTGGTAGGCTAGCATAATAAACCAGCATCTGATAATGGCCATATGAAATGAAATATTTGATTTGATTTCATTGTTTCACAGTGCAGGGTCTAGACATTTGTTTAAGCTCATTTTGTTTGATGCAGAAAATGGTCTGGTGGGGAAGGAAATTAAAAGTTCAAAAAGAATTTCGTACTGACGATATGTGAGACAGCTAACCTTTAATAGTAGTGATGGTGGCAATGTCAGAACTTTGACTGGTCATAGGGGTCACTGTTTTTGTGTGAATATCAGCATTTGCTTTGGATCACTGCCTTGTGGGAAGAGCCAACTGTGAAATATAACATCATAAAAGGTTCTCATTGGAGGTTCGTAGAAGCGATTTGTAATTTCATGTGGCGCCAAGTAGCATCATGGGTCATTAAGTGTTACATCTTTCAAAACAGTTTTAGGCACAGATGGATAGAAACACATGTCCATTATCTGATCATAAGGCCAGTTTCATACAATGCCTGTTGCATGTTAAATAGAAGGTTTATGTGTTGAATAGAAAGTATGTGAAGTCTCTGAGTAGTGTGTGTAACAACCTTGCAATAGCAAATGTTCTCGTAATGTATTTAAGGTGCACATTTCCATTGTTTTAATCAGATCTATGTAAAACATGAAAACTTCATGGATATACACTATGTAGACTAACAAAAATGTGGGTATTAGTATGGAGTTTGTCCTTAATCTTGAAATTTCATAAACCTTTTTTCTAAAAGCGTTCACTAGATTTTGGAAAATGAATGCAAGGTCACTTTCTGACCAAATGCATATCTTTGAAATGTGGGAAGAAGCCTAAGTAACTGTCCACACAGCAGAGTCCGAATACGGAGCTGAACCAGGGACCAGGGTAATCTGCTTGTTCTGCTGTGCCACCCTTCCATGAAACAAATGTAAACAATCAACTAATTGTATATTTATAATACACCATTAATTACATCTCATGTACCAAAGAAAATGAATGCTTCACATTGATAATGTTTCATTCTCAGAATTGTGGTTATGAATTGTATTGTTACTGAATTATGAAACCTTTTAAACATTGCTTTTTGATGGAGCTTATGTTGTCCACTTGGATAACTATGTAGTCCATTTTATGGGAAAATACGTCTTTAATGTCTAACACAAGCAAGCAGAAACAGAAACTTTGACAGCACCAATAAAAACACGATCTGTTCCAACAGAAACTCAAAACATATTTTACAATGTTATCTCCATTAACTTGCAGGTACTCTGTTCTTCACAATGGAGCCAACATTGAACAGGAGAAACTGTCAGTGCAGAATGACACAGAGTCACAGGAATCCTGCTTCTGACCTCAGCTTCCACTTGATCAGGGCAGAAAGGTGCCGTCACTCACCATCCACTCTTACCCGCAGCACAGAGGCACACAGGGGATTCCAGGAACAACGTACTGGCCAGTGGACTAGGATAAATGATCCAAAATGTTGTGAACAATGTTGCCAAAGGTATTTGGTTTATATTTTAGGATGTAATTATTTGTAATGTAAAATGATATTGTTTGTTCCTGATTTTCTGTTGCTCCCCTCCAAATCTCGCAAGTCCTGTTTGTGAGGAATATTTAAATATGTTTCTGTGAATTTACTGTCAGGAGAACATTCTGATGGCCCAAAGTTGCTAATATCACACTGTGTTCAACTGTATTTTAATTCAAACCACAGAGTACTTATCCCTCCATTTTTAATGGTTTTACAAAAAAAAATATTTTCATACATTTAACCAATTACATGACATCGTTTTGTCAAATGGTTTCTACAACACAGAGTAAGGTGTAATTTTGTATCCACTCTCAAAAGCTGAAAGAACGGGGTCTCAGAAAAGGTACCTTTTGGTGGAATCCACAAGAAAGAGGAACATTTAATTGGAACTAGAAATGAAATCCGTTTAAATGACAGCATGCACTTATACTAGTTTTTTTTCTTTCTTTTAATCAAGGTCTTGACAAATTTTTCTTGTCTGGCACAGGCTTGATGGTACTAACTTTGCTGTGTAGTTTAAGCAGTACAAGATTAATGTTCTTCTTGCTGTCATGCTACCAGCTGCTAACTGTTTAGGTACTCTATGTTTGAGGGAGTTCCCTAAATCAAATATTAGAGATGCACAGGAATTCTGGGCACCAAAAGATTTGCTTTAAAACAGCACATTTACATTTCTTTTGTAAGGAAAAAAGGCAAACATTTTTGACTGAAAACAGTTGGACTGGATTAGAAATCAGAGAGTGGAGACGACCGCAGATAGTGAACAAATGGAGCTTAGAGAACAAAGACTTGAACTTGACTCACTCTGAAAGCTTGTGTATGGTACTTTAAATAGTATCTTTAGCAGATTGAATGGGAATGAACAATTCGTGAGCACAAAGGCATTTGCAAGTACAGAACGATCGGCACTTTCTTTCTTTTGCACTTCCGACTCCTCCAATTGTCGGATTTGGGATTTTTTAGACTATTTTACAACCCCAAATCAGAAAAAAAGTTAGAATACTATGGAAAACGCATATTAAAAAACAGTATTTATTACATTTACTTTGACTTTTATTTCATTTCGGACAGTATAACCCTAAGACATTTCATGTTTTATGAGATTCAACCCTATTTGTTAATACAAATCCATTCCTGCATTACAGGCCTGCATCACATTCCAAAAAAAGTTTGCACAGTAAATCATTTACTATTTTGTAATCTTGCCATTTCTTATAATAACACTTAAAATGTGTTTTGGCACAGAAGGTAACAAAACGATTTAGGGTTATTTATATATTACTTTTTTTGTCACACGTTCTTTATTGTGGACAGGTCAGGACTGCAGCCATGCCATTGTGATGTGTGCAGCATGTAATTTTGCATTGTCTTGTTGAAAAAAATGCATTCATGTCTTGGAAAAGATGACGTTTTGATGTTGCTCTAAAATGTTGGTGTACTTCATTAATGAATTACTGCATTAATGCTGCCATCGCAGGCATTTACCAAGGGTTCTGACATAACCCCATACCATGAGAGACTCTGGCTTTTGGACTTGTTGCTGATAACAGTCTGGGTGGTAATTTTCATCTTTCATCAACACACTGTGCATTCTTTTAAAAAAAAAACCTGGAATACTGATTCATCTAACCACAATACACATTTCGCTGTGTGATGACCAATCTCAGATGCCCACAAGCCCAGAGATGTCAACATCACTTCTGGACATATAAGTGAAGTGGCATTAGTGAATGTTGCTCTGCATTGTAGTGCTTAGCAGAGTTTGCCAGATTAATCCCTTCCCCATGTGGTTTTATTAGCTGTTGTTGAACGGCAGTTCTTGATGCAATGCTGTCTGAGAGATTGAATATCCTTTGAGGAACATTGTTTTTAAACATTTTAATCATTTTCTGACCCATTTGTTGGCAAACTGGAGATCCTCTGGCAATCTCTACTCATTAAAGACTCAGCCTTTCCTGGATGCTGCTTTTGTAAAATCAGGATTACGATCACCTGTTGAGATCACCCGTTTGAAATCACATTATTATTTGAATATTTTTTAAATGCCCATCCCAACTTTCTTTGGAATGTGTTGAAGGTCTGAAATATATCAGTGGATGTTTATTAACAAATGAAATTAAGTTGAATGTAAGAGGCATTGTGTTTTTATATGCGTTTTCCATTCCGTCCAACTTTTGGTGTTGCAATTCATTTTAGAATAGTATTATAATAATGTATATCATTATTAAAACACATCAGAACTTCAACAAAAAGTAATTTGCTGTTCTAATTAGTGCTTAATATTGATACACATCCCAGTGTGCAGCACTTTCTCAGCTACTTTAGCCTTAATTGAGTCACCTTCTCAACACATGAAGGCTTTCCTATTAGCATTTTTATTTTGTTGCGTCACTACCTATAAATGTACATTTACAGTTTGTTGACCTTGTTCAGTTGGCTCAGAGCTCTGCTTTGCCCATCTCTGCTTTCCTCTCAGTGTGTTATGTCTGACCTAATTCAGCGCAGTAAACAGTGTAGTACACGCTTCAGTGCCATAGCTTATCATAGCGTGTTCATGATGCCTCTGCTTCCCACATATCCTGCCTGTATGTTTTAACAGAACAAAACAACACACTGTGCTTCTATCCACAGTGTACACAGCCAAAGCTGAACTGTAAGTCACACAGAAATAATGGGTCATGTCTCATTATTGTCCTCTAGCAGTCGGTAGAGCTATTCAGTGCCTCATTATGTGTTATCTGTTTCTCCAGCACTTTAGTCTGGCCAAATTCTAATTTCCCTACACAACAACCTACACGCAATAAGCTTTTTTCAGTCTTCAACTGAGCCTTTCCATTCATACCATCAAGGTTTTCTAAATATACTTTTTCCTGGCATAGGCAGCATGTGAATCAGTGAAATACCTTTAATTTAATTACTAGCTTAAGTTTGTACGAAAGTATTGAAACGTATTGAAACGTATGAAAAGTATTGAGTTTTGGAGCATTTTATATAGACAGCAAACAGAAGAGAAATTAAAATTCTTCTTTTTGTTTCTAAATAATGAGCCCTCATGCAATTATAGCACTTACAGCACTTTGAAAATCTATTGATTATAATGCTTTTATGGATTCTAGAGTTTTGCTGTTGCTAACAGTTCATCAAATTTAGAACAGAATTTGAAAATTGATTATTAAGGAAACCTCATGTGTTTTGTTTCCTTACATGTGGCAACTGCTAAGAGTGGATTAAGACAGAACAAAAAAACTAAGGTGAAAGCTTCTAAGCAAGCGGCTGAATGTGTTGTAGGGAAACACAGTGGGGATTGGTTTACCAACAAAGTCAAAACATTAATTGGCAGTCAGGAAAATGTCTGATGTAAAAAATGTAAAAGGTTTTGCAAGTGGGTCCTTCTGTGCTAAAGATATGCACTCTGTTTCCATCAGGTATTATGACTCTTAGCTCATGGCTCATAGTCTCTTATTAGTAGTAGAACATTAATTAGTCGAATGAATTCTGGAAAGCTGAACATGTGCATGAATGGAATCTGCTTGATTATGTGTACCTTTTTGTACTAAAGCGTGATGAGGAAATCTGTACATGATATGAGATGAAACCATGATGTAGCAGTAATACATTATATATAGACAAAACTGTATGGACAGGCCTTCTAATTATTGAGCTCTGCTATTTCAGCAACACTCAGTTTGTAACACATTCATAATACACTGCTCACAAAAATTATTTCATTTTGAAATATTCCCTAATGAAACAACCTGTATTTTTTCTGAGCAGCATATAAAGCATATATTTCTGGATTCTCCATAGACAGACAGTGGTTATGGAATGAGCTGTACTGAATACTGAGTATACATTTATATGTTTCTTCCAAAAAGTCAGTTAAGCAATTTTCTGCCCTGCTGTCCTTAAACAAAGTCTACAGAGAATTGGTTTGCCAAATTTGATTTAGAAATTGTCTGGCTTGCACAGAACCCTGACCTCCAAAAATCCAGGGCTTATTATCTAACATCAGAAGCCGACCTCACAATCATGTTCCAAAATATAGTGGAAAGCCCTCTTAGAAGAACAAAGTTTGTTTTGGAAGCAAAGGTGATAGTGCAATCCATGCAGCTCAGCAAGGTCAGTAACAGAAATGAAATACTACAATGATGTTAGCATGCCTGGTTTGATTTGGTTGTACATTTTTTTACGCAAAAATTGATTCTGTGTGATCCTTTTATATGTTTCACACAGAATGTACTTTTCTTTTAAAGTAACAGTTAAAAACTGAATTACACTGTCATTAAGCAGCATCCTGCAGCACAGTTCAGTGGAGTTTTTCATTTTAAAATAATCAACATACATGTTGTGCCTTCACTGCTAACCTGTCATCAACTCACTTTAAAATATACATCCACAACAAGTTAACAACAGTTAATCTGCTCACTAGTTAATTAACCAACTAATTGTTTCCTGAGAAATTAACCTAAATACCTATTAACAGAGGAAACAAAACCGAGACGGGAAACCAAAATCCTGGGCACCAGTCCAATTGCAGAGCACACATACACAATCACACATTGCGGCAATTTAGAGACACCAGCTCACTTAAATGCATGTATTTGGATTGTGAAAGGAAATCAGATAACTTGGAGAAAACTCCGCACAGGGGAAATCCATTCCATGATTTGAAAGGGGGGTCTTTAGCGCTGTGAGATCAAAGATGTGAATCTCCAATTTTACCCATTTAACCCACTGTTGCTGTATTGGATTTAAATCTGATGACTGACGTTCAATAAACCAGTTTAAGATGGTTAGAGCTTTGTGACATGGTGCATTATCCTGCTGGAAGAAGGCATCAGAAGGCGGCTTTACAGTAGTCATAGAGAAATGGACATGGTCAGCAACAATACAGAGGTAGGCTATGGTGTTTCAACAATGATAAATGATATTAATCAATGGTATTAAGAGCCCGAAGTGTGCCAATCATCCCCCAAATCATTACAACACCGGCAGCAGTCTAAACAGTTGATGGATGGATCCATGCTTTTATGTTGTCACTAATATTAATATTCTGACCCTACCCTCTAAATGTTGCAGCAGAAATTGAGACTTATCAGACCAGGCAATGTTTTGTCAATCTTCTGCTGTCCAATTTTGGTGAGCCCATGTAAATTATAGTTTCAGCTGCCTTTTCTTAGCTGACAGGAGTGGCACCTAAAATGGCGTTCTGCTGTTGTAGCCCATCTGCTTTGAGGTTCTGAGTTCAGAGATGCTTTTCTACATAACTCGGTTGTAACGAGTGGTTATTTGAGTTACTGTTGCCTTTCTATTAGAACAAAATAGTTTTGCCATTCTCCTCTGACCTCCGCCATTAACAAGGCATTTTCACGTAGAGAAATGACACTTATGTAATATTTTCTCAATTCCAGACCCAGTCTGAGAGTCCCAGTAGGTCATCGGTTTCTGAAACACTCAGACCAGCCCATGTAGTACTAACAACCATTAAACATTTAAAGTCACTTAAATAACTGAATGATTAAACATGAAATGACTAAACAATCACTTTCCTTTTTTTCTCCATTCTGATGCTCGATTTGAAATGTATCTACAAACCTAAATGCATTGAGTTGCTGCCATGTGATTGACCAATTAGACATTTGTGTTGGCGTGCAGTTGAACAGGTGTACTAAATAATGTGGCCAGTGAGTGTATATTATAATACTGCTCACAAAAAATAGGGCATATTTCAAAATGAATCTTATTTTAAAAAGAAGCATTTGATTGTAATTCCCTAAACAAGATCATCATAAAAGCAGTGAAAAGTCAAAGAATGTTGTTTGATTATGCAAATGAGATGCAAACTCAATAATTATCATGATTGAGAAGCAAGTGACATATTTATGGGGTAAACAGAAGTATGTCAAACTGGACAAGAGCGCCCCACATTGACTGTTCAGTAGGGTGTATGGTTACCCAAGACTGCCAAAACACACGGACAGTGATGGGGCATGGGCAAAGTTCTTGTGGGATCCTCTTCATATTCATTTTGAAATATTCCTTAATATTTGTGAGCAGTGTGTATATAACAGTATTTATAAGTAATAAATGGGAAGCTATTTTTAAGACACAAAAAACGTCATCCTCAGAATTACCTAGGCATGTTTGACAGTGGTGTACTCAAAAAACGATTTTGAGCAATAGACGACAGGCAGGCTGGAAATGATTTCCATACTTCGGTTCCTTTCTGACAGTTTAAGGTTTCAATCATGTAGCATGCTTTGACTGCAAATCAGTGATGAGTCAGCAATTTGCGTAGGAGAAGCAATCAGGTACAAAAAGCCCACATCAGTTGTGTAGTATCAGTCTGGAGTTTGATGATGACTGGAGCTTGATGAGGATGCATA
>JAUZSU010121662.1:0-18152 GCA_034780255.1 Parotocinclus maculicauda
TAGGGCATGTTCGTTTAATCGGACCAGACGGTTATTAGGACCAAAACGATCGCGTCCCAATGTGGTCCCATTAACCGAAATCGACTGTATATCTGAGTAATATATAAACATATAACATACTCTCTGCATTAAAGTAATTATGGTAACAACTGCTTTTAATTTATCAAGACAGATGAGAACCTTCAGCTAGAGCTTTAATAAAAAAAACTGCATTCTGATTTTCAGACGATGCCTCAGGTCACCCCAGTGTTCCTGCTTCTCCCTCTAAACATCCTGTAATTTCTCAGCATCGTACAGCAACCTTACCTGAAACAGAGATAGAGATGCAGTCACCTGTTCATCCCAGCAATGAAGATGTGTTTCCATCCCCCACAAGTACACTTCTTTTACGTTGCTATGCCCTTTCTAGTGGGAAGTAGAAGTCAGAAAGGGAAAGTTTCAGTATGTTTTTGTGAGTTTATTTTTGTGTAATATTTTGGGGTAATGAGCATTTTTTAATTTGGGTTTTAACACTGGTGCTTTAACATGAAAAAACAAATCAATAAGGAGTACAAACCCATAGTCATGCTTTCAGCCAGAAATGAGCACAGAGAAAGTCCTAACTGTGTGTGATGATCTTGTGAGACAGCTGGCACAGGAAAAAAGGAGAATAAACAGGGATGAACTTAAAGGGTGATGGGCTAATGGTAACTAAGCAAAACACACCACAAGTGCTAGACACAGGAAAAGTTAACTAATGGCAAGTGAAACTGAAATATAACATTGAGATGCAAACCTACAAACTAAAACACAGTGGAGATACACAGAGAATGCTATAAGCGTAACAAACAAAAGCTACAAACAAGTAGATTACTGCTAACAACAAACCAACACACAGTAGAGACCAGGGAAAAGATGTACAGGGTGAGTCAAAAGTTACAGGACTTTTCGCAAAGGCTTCCAACCCCAATGTTTTTGTTCAAGATTTGAACTTTCTGTGTTGATCTTTTTTTGAGACAATTCTGGTCATCTTTAATATGCTACATGACCAACTTCCCACTGGAAAAACTTGCCCTTAATCCAACATTGTGTCTTTTAAGATCACAGGCGTGTTCCGGACATAGCCTAAAAGATAGGACCACTTACCCATTACTTGTTGGGGTATTCAGATGTGTAATTTTCCCTTTTGATTCTAAAATAAAAGGGTGTCCAGTGACTTTTGACTCACCCTGTACAAATGAACAAGTACTACTGAACACAGTGCTACACACCACTAACAACACAGACAGATGCAGGAAACGGGAGTAAATAATACAGGGCTAAATACAAGAAAAAGAAGCGTCCATCCGTCTATTATGTTCTGCTTAATCTACACTGGGTCAGGGGACAGCCAGTGCCTACCTGGCACCTCTGGGCACAAGGGCAGGAACAATCGTAGGACACACACTAAGGGCTACTTTTTAGAGACACCAATTAACCTAAAGCGCATGTCTTTTAAACCGGAGTACCCGAAGTAAACTCACGCTCACCCAGGGAGGACATGTAGACACAGGAAGGACCCAGGATTGAACCCAAGACTGAGCCTGGGGCCTTCTTGCTGTGAGGCAGCGGTGCTACCCACCAAGCCACTGCCCAAAAAAGAAGCAGACAAACCGATATACAAAACAAGTGAAGCCAGGAGAAAATGTAATGATGGCAACAAGACCTGAAAAGGGAGTGAGGAACAAGGAGGGTTTAAGTACAATAATGTTTAATTACTGCTGGCTGTGGAAGGAGAAATGGGTCAGAAGAAAGTCCTAGAGAATAAAATAGAATAGAAAGCTTTATTGTCACTGAAATAAACATTGTTGTGAACAATGTTGAGAACAGTAAAATGCCGTCATCTTTACTAAGGCAGCAATTAGGGGGGAAAATAAAGCTTCCAGGTTGAAATCAACCGCCATCTTCTTGGTATAGGTGCTGGTAGCTGTATTCACTTTCACTCAGAAACGTAGTGCAGGGACAGAGATCTGATGTGTACCATAAGACAGGGTAAACAGAAATCACACTTTCTTGTTGAGATCTGTGGGACAGGTCAGCTGTGACCCAGGAGCTGGGTGCCTTGAAACTGTAACTGTGGGTTTTGTCATCTGTTGCTTGTGGAAAGTGTTTTACGGCATTGTTTATATTGTGCTTTATCTCAGCACCGGAATCTGCAGTAGAAGGCAGTGGGGTTGAAACAGAGTCGTTCAAACTCCCATCACCAACTCCAAAACCAGCACCACGCAGCATCTCACTTAACTCCTCAACTGGTTCTACTGGTGAGAAAGATGATTGACAGTGTACCATGTTCCTTACTGCACACAGACTACCCAGTCACATTATCCTACCAAGATATTTATGTTGTTATTTTACTCTTGTCTGGCTTGACTCATAAAATCACTGATCATTTTATTAGATACACCTCCTTGTTTCTGCACCCATTGTGCAGTTCATCAGTTCTACTTACCATAGATAAAACAGTTCTGCAATTACAGACTGTTAGTTTCTCTACATACTTTGTTCCTCCCCTGTACCCTGTTCTCCAGGGGTCAGCGCCCCCATAGGACCAGTACAGATCAAGTGCTATTGGGGTGGTGGATCATTCTCAGCACTGCAGTGACACTGATGTGGTGGTGACATGTTACTGTACGTTTTGCTCGTAGGAATAGATCAGACAGCAGTGCTGCTGGAGTTTTTAAACCCTCACTCACTGTGCCTTCTATTAGACACATCTGCTATATTGCTTCACCTTCTAGATGTGAAGTCAGAGACACTTTTTGTTATTCATCCTCCAATTCTTCATCAGTGCTCACAGGATGCTGGTGGTTAAAAGTTTTGGTAGGTGGACTATTGACAGTGTCAATGAGTGCATTGAAAACTTCAGCAGAACTGCTGTGTCTGATTCACGTATATCAGCACAACATAGACTAACACACTCTGTGGTTCCGCCTGTTGGCAAGGTGGATATTTATAGATTTTAACCCTTTATACATCCAGATTATATTTATTTGTCATTTATTATGATTGGTCATTGTCTTCCTGAAATCAACAACCGTCTCTTTGTTATTGATGCTGATATTTACAATTACCATCCTGTATATCCCTTATACACTCAACAACAAAAGATTCTGAGCCCTTATGCTGGGACATAGATTTCATTTGTACTAGAAGTATGTAGTATAAAAGGTGAAGAGGAATCATAGTTCGCTGTGGTGCCCTGGTGCTATAAGCAACCATTCAAACTGGCAGTTACCCAGCTGTTCAGACTGGTGTCTGTCCAACAGGTAGACTGTAACCCAGGAGATCACAGAGATATAGCATCGCCTTAAACCTGTGCATGTGGTTTTCATTATCTTATCTATTGTTTTTTAAAAGGTGTATGTTTTTTTTTAAGGTGTTGCTGATATCATTGCTGATGTCATTCTTTCTCTCTCAGAAGGGTGTGGAACTGAGTCAGAATCATCACAAACTCCGAGACCAGCACCACGCAGCCTCTCACGCAACACCTCAACTAGTTCTACTGACGAGACAGATGATCGACAGTGTACCATGTCCCTCCCCGCACAAGGTCTGCCCAGTCACATAATTCTACTGAGATATTTGTTATTTTACTGTTATGTTATTGTCTGACCTGAATTATAGTTCAATGTACATTAGCACTTGAAAACTTGTGTCTATTCTTAAGCCTTTATTTCTGCAAAAAAGAATCAGCTTAGGGTTTTGCTGCATGATCCACCTTCTCTTGAGATTATTTTCAGGAACAGAGGTCCTGGCCTTTTGCTGGTTTGCTGGTATAATCTAGAATTTATTTTTTAACTACAACATGTTGTGTTGGCCCACATGCACAGCAAAACATGCAAAAAATGCAAAAACTACTAATATTACCAAAACAAATAATACTACCCTCACCATGCCATTACAGATGATAAACATGGTGAAATATAGAATATTCTAAAGGGCTGCAAACTTTCATGCCCTATTGTATATTTTTAACATGTATTTTACACTTGGTGATGGCAACAGTTAAGTTTGTATGTTATACGTTACAGTTTGAATTAAGTGTATGGCATCATAATATTTTAAATAGACAAAGAAAAAGTGTGCAAACACAATATTAATGTCCTGACAGCTATAGTTGAGTGACATAATAGAAAGTATCAACAGTGTAGCATTTTCCATATTTTTACCTCCGTCTTTCTGCTATAAGGGGTATTTTGATAGCTTAACCCATTATTCGAACCAGTAGCTCCCACTGAAATAGATGGCCATCATAGAAGGTAAATTAAAAATTCCCCGCTGCCACAATATTATAGTCTATAATTTAAATGTCCTGTGTCTTTGTTTGCATACATTTTTTCATGTGATTTAATTGAAACAGGTCCTCAGCTATCTGCATATTCATCTGGCTTTTGCAAAATGAGTTTTTTATTTGACAAGTGGTACAGTTTAGAGTTTTTGCTGCAGATAATATACAATTTAGAATAAGAGGTGTATAAAATGATTAGCCTAAATATTATGACCATTCGCACGTAATGAGAATAGTATCAGTATCTGGGATGGTGAGGGAACAGTTGCTTTTTGTATACTGTAGATTCCTAAGGGACTTGACAAGGGCCAGATCATTATGGTCAGGCAGCTGGTCAGAGCTACTGTAAAACCTCAATGCTTTTTACATTTAAATTTTTTAATAAAAATTAACACTCGCTCTAATGTGCATTTGTTTTGTGGCAGACGTGATGACTCCCACAGAGACTGCTGAATCTCCATGCACTCCAGAACCAAGACAGCCCAACACCAAGCGGCGGTGTATATCCACAGCTCAACATACTGATTCAATACCAGAGGAATATCCAAGCAGCGAGGATAATAGCGAAGAATAAGCACAAATCCAATCATTATAGTGGTTTAGTCGAAACACTGAAGTGACCTGGCCAGCAGTGTAGAATAAGCACAAAAAATCAGCATTGACAATTCTAAAAGGTCAATAGAATAGAACAAACCCAAGTCAACAAATAATAAACACAACACCAACAAGCACAATAAGGCCAGACTTTTTTATTGCTTGTTTCGCGGATCCGCCGACGATCATATTTGAAGAATACAAAAAAAAATAAAAAATTGTATTTCTCAGATGCGCCGCTGCACCAATGGTTGAAATAAAAAAAAAATTAATAAAATTTTTTTTTTTTTAGCTTTTTCCGCCCTCCGGTGGAAAGCCAACGGTATTCTTCTGTTCATTTAATTTTTCCCAGATTAACATTAATTTAATTGTAGGTTAAATAAATTTTGTTTTTAAATAAAAAGTTATTTGTATTTCTTCCTCCTTCCTTGTATTAATTCCACATAGTCCTCGGGAAATTGAAAAGTGCAGAAAAATAAAGATTTATTTTAATTTTTTTTTCCTCCCTCCTCAGTATATTCTTCAGTAGGGACATCCGAGGAACAAGCAATTTAAAAAGTCTCGCATAATGTAAGATGGAAACCAAATCACAAAGCATGTCAGTGTAGCAAAAACAACTAAATAACCCTAAATTACAGAATGAACACAGATCAAGCCAGTGACTTGGTAAGACATATACCAGTAAAACAGTGTAAAATAGATACCAATACAGCAAGGACAACCGCCTAAATGTCCATGTGGAATAAATAAATCAACCAGAACAGGGCTGTATAGTGGAAATGTACTAACAGTACAACACTAGGAAAATAATATACCAACCAGGATGCCAGTGTGTAATATACTGACTATATGTAATATACTGTGTACTATACTGACTGATATATATCAGTCAAATGCACATGTAGAATGAACAATGGATGGATGCCTCAACCAGCAATAAAGCCATTCATCCATTATCTTCCCGCTTAATCCACACGGGGTCGGGGCCAACCAGTGCCCACCTAGCAACTCTGGGTGCAACAACCCTAGATGGAACGCCAATCCATCGTAGGGCACACACAGTCACGCACACATTCACACACTAAGGGCCACATTAGAGACACTGATTAACCTAACACGCATGCATTTGGACTGTGGGAGCAAACCAGAGTACAAGAATTAAACCCACACAGACACAGGGACAGGACAAGCAGACTCCACACAGCATAATAGTGTAAAGACAAAACCAAGTAACAGTGAATGAACAACATAAATAACAAAACAACAGTGTGTAGAACACACGTCAAAGCAACTACTACAACAATTATGAATAAACACCAAAGCAACCAACACAACAGTGTAAGCAACCCTTATTATGGAAAATAGCAGAAAATAAACATCAAAGCAACCAGCACAACAGTGTAGAGCGAATAACAATGCAACCACTGTAACAGTGTGGAATAAACACTGTAAATTAAGCATCAAAAACAACATAGTAAAATAATTAAAAATGACCAGGACAACAATGTAAAATTACCATTGAAACTCCCAGCACAGGCAAATGCTTTAACAACAAACACAGCTGTAAAACAAATACCAAAACTGGCAGTATAAAACAACTGAATTCAACATTGGACAGTACATTTTAAAATAGAATAACTCAACAGTATAAAATAAATATTCCAAACACGACACGCCCAAATGTTAAATACACTTCTCACAAAAAATGAGGGGATATTTTAAAATGAATATCAACCTATTACAAAAAAGCATTTGATTTTATTTAATCATAAAAGCAAATAAAAAAGTAAAATAAAAGTGTTTAATTACATAAATGAAATACAAACTCAATTATCATGATTGAGTAGTAAATAATATATTCATGGGGGTGAACATAAGCATGTTAAACTGATTGAGAGTACCCCCACATTGACTGGTCAGTTGGGTGTATGGTCACCCAGGACTGCCCAAATACACTGACAGTAATGGAGCATGGACAGGATCAGATTGTCCAGCAGTTGTTGTGGATCTTTTTTGTATTCATTTTTGTGAGCAGTGTAAATACTAATACAGCAGTATAAAATAAATACTAAAACAGCATGCACAATTATTTAGCGACTTTATCACAAAACACCAAAACAACCAAAACAGCAGTATAAAATAAATACCAAAATATTGCATAAAAAGTGCCAAAATAACTGAAAAATAAATACCAGAACAAAACAAACATCAAAACTACCGGCAAACCAAAGTAGAAGAAAACCTTAAAAACAACCAACACAACAAGGTAGAATAAATATCAAAAGAACCAGCACAACAGTGTAAAATGCAGGGCGGAATTAACACGAAACCTGCCAGCATAGTAGTGCAAAGTAAATCCCAAATTAACTAACCAGGACGTTGTAATGCAGGAGTGTCCAAACTTTTTCAAATGTTAGAATACTTACTGACTAAGGTCTCACTTTCCAAAAACATTATTCATAAATGATTAAAAAACATTGTACTCAAAATAATAAAAAGCACAAATATCTAGGACAAGTGATATGCATTTAACTACTGAATTGAATTATTAAAGTCAACAACTGCAGCAGGAAATCACAAAAGCTAAAAATACCTATAACTTACTTCAGATATAGAAATTGGCATTTTTAATGTAGATTATATTTTATTACTTAGTTACTATGCATTACCAGACTCACAAACTTACAAGAAAAAGCTGACCACTAGAACCTAATAGAAAGAAAATAGAAATGTATTATAACAAATGATGAGACTGGCCATATTTGGCCCTAGGGCTGGACCTTGGACCCCCCTTTATGTAACAGATGGGTATACACTAAACCAGCCAGAACAACCATGAAATAAACAGATAATTCATTTACCTAAATAACCATTACTTTTAAGTCAGAGCTACCTAACAATAGAAAGCATGGTGACAGTCTCTTAGTCACAGATCTGTTAATAATCAGGCTTAGACAACATTCTCAGCCTCCTGTAATTATGAGGAATCTTCCAGCAACAGAACAGATGTGAAAACCCTTTTACATAAACTGAGACTTTAGCTTGAGAATGTTATCGTAATGTGCTATTGCTACATGGCTGGCCAT
Organism: Parotocinclus maculicauda; assembly: GCA_034780255.1. Taxonomy (NCBI): domain Eukaryota; kingdom Metazoa; phylum Chordata; class Actinopteri; order Siluriformes; family Loricariidae; genus Parotocinclus; species Parotocinclus maculicauda. The sequence goes on from JAUZSU010121662.1 coordinate 7,987, forward strand.
GTGAACATTAAAATTTCCTGTTTTATCAAATTAGTTCACCTCAGTTGAGGTTGTAGTAATTGTCATTTTGGACCCTTGCAAGACTATGCATCTTTAATTGTCAAACGTTTAGAAATATTAACTGCTTTTCTACTTTTGCGGAAATATATGTTTCGGAACTTTGTATATTCCCACTGCTATCCATTTATCTAGGGTGATGGCTTTTATTACATAAATGCGTTTTGTAACAATATACGTTATCTATTATATTTTCTGTCCAAAGACTTTATGAACATATTTGGATGTATTGGTTTTAGAAATAATGTAGGTTTTATGGTATTTTGGCCACATATTTGGCCTTCTTAAAACTATGATTCTTACTTTTTTTCTATGCTTTTGCCAGCTTTAATCTATTTGTATATTTGTACCAGCTGAAAATGTATAGTTCTTTACCGAAAATGTATCATGAACTGTTATATATTGGAAGTTGGAATACTAAATGCTGCTTTTTTAAATTTTACACAAAGAAGTGCTGCGTGTTTCACTCAGAATTGCTAAAATCATTAAGATTAGACGCATCGTTAAGTTTAGCCACATTTGTTTTTTTGTTTTTTTTTACAGCAAAACATTGTGTCAGTTCAGCTTTGCAAACATCCAGACTCCATGCCCACTGAACAAGCATAGGGGGACAGTGGAATAAATACTATCTATATGTAATAAGGAGGAATCCCTGGGAGGACCCAGAGTCAAAAAGGGTATAGGTTTCTATACAAATATGACATAAAATGTCCTAGAAGCAGACAAAGATAATGCAAATATATAAACGAGCCCAAAAATGTTACATGTAGTCATTTTATTGAGGAGATTGATCAAATATTACACATCTTTTAATGGCATAAGTATGTGCATATCAGTTTTTGGTGTGACAATGTACAGCAGTAACTACACCTACATGTTTTTGGTATCTGTTGATCTGTTGAATTGTATTCCATTCCCCCATTGAGAACAGCTTCAGCTCTGGGATGTTGATGGGTTCAGGTTACTTCTTTAACTTGGCTATTTCAAAACATTACATTTACTCTTCTTTAATCATTATATTGTAGAATTACTCCTGTGTTTAGATTTGTTCTCTTGCTGCTTTACTAGTGCTCTCTGACGATTCAGTACACGGACAAATGTATTGACATTCTTCTTTAGAATTTGCTGGTGTAATTAATAATGTATTATTCAATAAGTGATGGAAAGCTGTCCTGGCCAAGGTGCTGCAAAACGGGACCAATCCATGATGACAATCTAATGATGTTTTAGATAACAATTATGCAGAAGTACAGATACCATGACTATGACAGACCCTTGCTTTTGGGTCAATTTTTTCCAAAAAATATCTGGAATACTGTTTCATCTGATCACAGTCCTGTTTCACATTTCCACTGCGTTACGGTTCATCTCAGATGCCTTTTAAGCTCAGAGATGTTGATACTGCATTCTGGTCACTGTTAACTTAAGGGTTTCGCTTTTTCACTCTAAAGTTTAGGCCACAAAATTAAATCAAACCATTTCTGATGTGTGCTGCAGGCACATACTGCATACATTTTCCATATCCAGGTGCCATGTGACGTTTGATTAGAAAAACAGAGTATGAAATAAATTTAAGAATTTATTACATTCTTAGTGTAATATCAAAACAAGTACGTTGACCAAAACGAAGTGACAAAAATACTTGCTAGTGTGTGTTTACTTTTGTTCAGAAATAAACTCATCTAATGGTAATCTCCACAGATTGAGTGTTGCCTTTGAGCAGCTTCATTATGTGGGTGAGATAATTGATAAGCAGTCAGTCTTCTAGTCTGTCCCCGAGAGTGTGGGGGTGGACTTGGTGCAGATGAAATAGGGCACTACAGAGAGGACCCCACTTATTCAGTCCAAGCCAGCTGAACCCACTCAGCTGTGGACTTTATTACATCACTAAAGTCTGTTATAGCACCATGGACAGTGCCACTGCTTTTCTGCATGTGTGGAGTCTGTTTGATCCACAAGGTAAGTCCTGTCTCTAGATCCCTTACTAGCATGTTCTGGAATACTTAATTAAATATACAGTGACAGTGACATCTCTTACCCTAACAGATCATGGCTACATAGAAGGAAAGCAAATGGACACATTTTTTCAGCACATAAGGAAAAAAGTTAAGGTGAGAATAAGAAGGTTGTTTTAACTATGCATACTTGAAGACATGGCTTATTCTTTTTAGACTTAATTCAGTGTTTAAATTTACTGCCCAAACTTTTAAAGAATGTATGGCATTGCATAAAAGCTAGGAAAAATTCAGTTTTTGTCGTTTTTTTAAAAGTACAATATAACCCATACCGGAAACTTTTTTTCGTCTCCAAGTATTAATAAATACATTTGGAAAACGTACTGGGGGAAAAGAACATAATATTGACCATGTGTAAATGACCTTTTTAGACGATTCAGTGTTTTTGTTGGAGCTGCAACAAAATGATTGTTTTGATAGTCGAATAATGTAATCGATTATTCGGATTATGAATTGCGGAATTACCAAATAGCACTTGTGTAGCAATTAACTTTTACATTCAGCTTAAAATGGATTCATGCATTTGTTAATTAAAAATGAATACAATAAAGAAAATTTTGCTGTGTTAATTAACCTTCCCGCTAATACAAAGAAGAACATAAACCTTTTCTTTTTCCTGTCAAACTTTAAAACCTGTATGTATTTTTCCTGTCAAACTTTAACACCTGTGTGTGTGTGTGTGTGTGTGTGTGTGTGTGTGTTGAGGTGGTGCACCCAGTGCTGATTGATATGAATGTTTTTATTCTATAATAAAATCTAATCAGTCTTTAGGCAGTTTTTTTATTAGGCATTTTTTATTGTTAAAGGACAAGCGTACAGAGGAGAAGCTCAGACACCTCAGAGATATTAGTACAGACAGACGCCTACAAATCCAACAGGTGAGCTAAACTTTGTTGTGTATATATACATGTGCGTGTATATATACACCCCTCACATTTTTGTAACTATTTCATTATATATTTAATAAGACAACACTGAAGATATGACACTTTGATACAATGCAATGTAGTCAGTCCACAGCTTGTATAAGAGTGTATATTTTCTGTGCCATCAAAATAACTCAACACACAGCCGTTAATGGCAACAAAAGTAAGTAAACCTTTAAGTGAATTGAGTGCAAGTGCTCAGCAGCATATCTTGAAGTTGACTTTTGAAAATGTAGAAGTGCTGCTAGCATTGCTGCAAAGGGTAGGGGGACAGCCTGTCAGCACTCAGATCATTGGCTGCACACTGCAACAAATCAGTCTGCATGGCTGTCATCCCAGAAGGAAGCCTCTTACAGAGATAATGCACAAGAAAGCCTGCAAACAGTTTGCTGAAGACAAGCAGACTAAAGGCATGGATTACTGGGACTGGGACCTACTAATGTCCTGTCATCTGATGAGACCAAGATGAACTTATTTGGTTCAGATGGTATCAAGTGTGTGTGGCGACAACCAGGTGAGGAGTATAAAGACAAGTGTGTTTTGCCTATAGTCCAGCATGGTGGTGGGGATGTCATGGTTTGGGGCTGCATGAGTGCGGCCAGCTGTGGAGAGCTACAGTTCACTGAGGGAACTATGATTATCAACATGTATTAAACCAGAGCATAATCCCCTCCCTTTAGAAACTGGGACGCACGGCAGTATTCCAACTTGATAATGACCCCAAATACACTTCTAAAATGACGACTGCCTTAAAGGTGCTGAACCGGACAAGCATGTCTTCAAACCCTATTTAGCATCTGTGGAGGAGCACAAGAACTCTAACATTCACCAGCTCCGTAATGTCATCATGGAGTTGAGGAAGAGGATTCCAGTGGCAACTCTACAGCTCTAGGGTTAAGGCAGTGCTGGAAAATAATACAAAATATTGACATATTGGGAAAAATTAGTATATTTTTAGGCATGTACTCACTTTTATTGCCAGTGGTTTAGACATTAATGTCTGTATGCCATGTTATTTTGAGGGCACGGCAAATTTACACTGTTATACAAGCTATAGACTGACTACTTTACATTGTATCAAAATGCCATCTCTTCAGTGTTGTCCCATGAAAAGATATAATAAAATGATTTGAAAGAAAATGTGGTGAAAGAAAAGGATCTACTCGCTTTTGTGTGATATATATACATTATAATTAAGTACTCTCAACCTCCAGGTGGCATGTATCATCCTGCCAGAAGAAGAGAACTTTCTCCTGCTGTTCCACAGGGAGACCCCGTTGGACAACAGTGTGGAGTTTATGCGGGTCAGAACTACACACCACCTGGATTACAGTAGCCTCATAGCCCTTGTTCAAACCTAACAAAACAAGTGTCTTTCCAATCATAATTCTTTATTATTTTCTCAATTTCTACCTTACATTATCTTGCTTGAAGGACAGGGGCAGTGATATGGGTCCACCAGCCAGCTACACTGAATAAGACACCAGTCCTGTACGCAGGGCTTAGCCTACCCATCCAACTAGGTGTCTGTGTAAGGAATGTACCACTGATACTTAAACCCTGGTCATCATGGTGATGGCACCCTGAGCACCTTATTATAAAACTTATTAATAAGACTTGTTCTTACATACAGTATCTAGGTCACCCAAGGATCCTGAGAAGGCTTTTTGAGTCTTAGTCCTCCCAAGGTTTCTGCCTATTAAGGTTTTGTAAGATTCTCCTTACCACTGTTGTCCTAGACTTGCTTTGTTTTGGATTAGCCTTAGATAATAAAAGACATTAGAAATTGTAAAGCTGCTTTGACCCATTTGGTATGGTTGCAGATCTGGAGGCGATACGATGCTGACAGCAGTGGGTTCATATCATCTGTGGAACTAAAGGTGAGACAAACCTACAGTCAAATAATATTTGTATGTAGTAAAATGGTAACACAACCTTTGCAAGGAAAAGGTGAAATTATACATTTCTGCCAATTTTAACATTTTTTAAAACAGATACAAACATCTGAGCATCTTTCCAGGTGATCCACTAGTAATAATATACTGTATATGAAATATCCCCTAATAAAATATTTCCACATTTTTCTGAGCAGTGTATGTTAAATACACAAGCACCGTTTGTAGTCAAATTAATTTAAATTAATTATCAACAAAATAGGTAGTTTGAGCAGAATGATCCGAGGTATTACTGTTCTTTTGGTTTCTCATGAAGCACAGATGTATAGATTGATGTTTATTACAGAATGCATATGTCTCCCCCTCATGTAAACTGAGCTTATTGGATGAATTTGTACACTCTACTAATGTATGGCCTGTACAGCTGTGTGACATCTGTTTTACCTCTATACATCCTCATCAGAGTTTCCTGCAGGATCTGTTCCAGCAGCACAACAAATATATCACCGAAGACAAGCTGGAGCAATACACCAGCACTATGGTACTGTCATCATGCTGTCTTCACCATCAATCGCTAAGTATTTCGAAGATTAAATGTTCATTAGAGGGTTAGTTCAATTTTAATTAATTACAACTAAATTAAATTAATTAATTTTTTTTATCTTTTCCTGTTCCCACAGATGAAGATGTTTGACAAAAATCAAGATGGCCAGCTTGATTTAAATGATCTTGCCAGGTATTAGTGTGTACTTACATACACTATATAAACAAAGGTTTATAGGCATCTTTGAGCTCTGTTATTCCAGAAACCCTAACTGATAATATAAATCATAGAGTATCTCACAAAAGTGAGTACACCTCTTACATTTTTTTACATTAACTATTTTATTATATTGTTTCATGGGACAGCACAGAATATATGATACTTTAATACAATATAGTCAGTCTACAGCTTGTATAACACTGTAAATTTGCTGTGCCCTCAAAATAGCAGGCAGCCATTAATGTCTAAACCGCTGGCAACGAAAATGAGTACGTGAAAATAGACAAATTGTGCCCAACTAGCCAGTTTCCCTCCCCAGTATCATGTGACTCATTAATGTTACAAGGTATCATGTGTTAATGGGGAGCAGGTGTGTTAAATTTGTTGCTATCGCTCATGGAAAATAACTCTCTGAGGAGCTGAAAAAAATATTTGTTGCTCTACATAAAGATGGCCTGGGCTATAAAAAGATTACACAATATATTTAACAAATAGTTTGCTGAAGAAAAGAAAGAAAAAAACTAAGAAATTTTAAGGATATTACTGGAACCATGTCCTGTGGTCTGATGAGACCAAGATAAACTTTGGTTAAGATCAAATAGGGTCAAATAGGGTGTGTGGCGGAAATGAGGTAGGAGTACAAAGACAAATGTGTTTTGCCTACAGTTAAGCATGGGGGTGGGAATGGCATGGTTTGGGGCTGCATGAGTGCTGCCAGCTGTAGGGATACATTGAGGGAACTATGAATATTAACATGTAATAAACCAGAGCATGATCTCCTCTCTTCAGAACCTGGGATGCACGGCAGTATTACAACATGATATCGACCCCAAACACACTTCCAAGACGACCACATAATAGCTAAAGAGCATGTCTCCAGACTTAAACCCTATTGAGCATTTGTGGGGCATTCTCAAACTGAAGGTGGTGGTGCACAAATCTCTAACATCCACCAGCTCCATGATGTTGTCATTGGAGTACTGGAAGAAGATTCCAGTGTCAACCATTGAAGCTCTGCCCAATAGAGTTAAGGCAGTGCTGGAAAATAATGGTGGCCACGCAAAATTTTGACACTTTGTTCACAATTTATTCATTTTCATTTAGAGTTGTGCTAACTTTTGTTGCCAGGGGTTTAGACATTAGTGACTGTGTTTCGTGTTATTTTGAGGGCACAACAAATTTACACTGTTATACAAGCTGTGAACTGATTACTGTTGTCCCATAAAAAAATTAATGAAACATTTACAAAAATGTAAGTAGCAGTAGAATGGTTTTAGCTGGCACTACAGTGACTCTCATTATGACACTTTTACAGGCTTCCACTTTTCACAAGTCAGTTCATCAACTTTCTGCCCTGCTGGCCTTAAAGAAAATCCATAGAGAGTTTTCCAACTTTGATTGAGAACATTGCTGGCTTGCAAAGAGCCTTGATCTCAACTCCGTCAAACACCTTGAAATTGCACTGGAATGACAAATGCCTCGCTGTCAAGTTCCAATAGCTACTTGTTTTTTTAGAAGAATGAAGGCTGTTGTAGAAACAAATTCCATATTACTACCCATGTTTTGGATTTAATTTTTCTGGGGGTGTCAACAAACTTCTGTTTATAGAAATCAGCTTATCATGTATGCCTGACTACATGTACCTTGGACCTATGTCAATAACAACTAAGTTTTATATAAGAATATCCAAATCTCAGAACATTTTAGAACACATTTTTGTATCTGCAAAAAGTATTTCATTTATGTGATTCATTTCCGAGCTCATAATAACATTAAATAACAGAATCGTTAATAATAAAGTTCAGGGACAGGGACTCCTACCCCTAAATCTTGTAAAATGACTCTAATATCTCATACAAATTACATATCAAATCTACACTTCTCATAAAATGACATATCTTGTGACAATGACATAGCATCTTCTAAAAATGCCATATTGTCTGCAAATGCATAACATATCTCTTAATATCAACATCAAATCTTGTGTAATTGATGACATAATAAAAATCTATATAACAACCAAATATATGATTTTACTAACCTATCTCATAAAAATTACATATCTTGTAAGAGTTGCATAACATCTCATAAAAGCAACACAATTATCTAATAAAAATTACATAATATCCTGTATTAGGAAAATAACATCTTATAAAAAGCTCATGTTATCTGTAGCTAGTGTATTATAATATTTAGTATGCATGGGGTTGATACAAATATCAGGCATGTCAGTGTCATAATGTAAATGTAGTCTTGTACAAAAAAATCTGCACACCTTTTTAGACAAACTCTCATTACCATTTGCATATTTCAATTATTTTAGTAGGGTAGCACTGTGGCCAAAGTCTTTAGCACTGTCATCTCAGAGCTCCAGAGATCCCGATTAAATTTTTTTCTGTCTTTGCGTGTCTTTTTTTTTTTTTTGTCTTGTTTTTGTAAGTGGCCGTTCATTCAACAGCTTCTATTTGTGTTTACAGGATTTTGTCCTTAAAGGAAAATTTTCTACTGAACTTTCAGATGGATGTAAGTACTGATCCTGATTAGTCTATGCTTACATCATGCATCCACTGACTTGGTGTTTCTGCCAAAATATATAATAGATCAAAACTTTTAAACTATAACTGAATTATTTTACTTGTTTGGATGGTAAGGATAGAAGGTTTTATAACAGAGATCATATCCAGGTATCCAGGTTAGGTATCCAGTAAATGAGAGAATTCATTAAAGGACTACCAGCTTACATATGTATGTATCATGAACTGATGAGTTAAATATAGTCCATATATTATAGCTGAGCTGACCTTATTGTTTAAAAGACTTATAGATTAACCTACAGTTGGCCAACATAATGGACACAAAGCTTATTTTGTAATTAAGTTTTGAAAAGCTCATGTAATTTAGTGTGATGGATTAAAAAATAAAAGCCAAACACTGTGATTTCTAGCTAACTGCTAATGCTAACTACCCAGGCTGAAAGTGATCCAGAGTTCTTCTTTGTGTTTATTTGGCTGTGATGATCAACCTTTTTAGAATCCATGGACACTTATTTGCAGAAGAATACAGTACTGTAGATGTTAAACTCAAGAAAACACAATAAAATAGAAATATGAACAGCTTACCTGAGAAACAGCTACTGTGAACTGAATCTTGATTAGTAAATTTAAGCTTTAAATTTTTTATTTTAGCTGGAACGTGTTACATGGCTCAACTCATATAAGTTTTAGGAAGTGTGAGTTGCAAGCAAATTATGAGAACTGAGCAACGTTTGTCTGGTCAAAATGCGCCAAGAACCGAATTTGTTCAAGTTCTGGGTTGGTTCGAGAACTGAGGTAACACTGTAATTTGTTATAATCTCGTGCCAACTTTTTGTCAACATCAAACTTTATGACAGGACACATCAGGTGTGACAATCAGGCTCTAAAAACGAGGCAACACTGGTGCATAATTGATATAGAAGCTCACAGGTGCAAACAGGACATTCACACTTAAGCCTCATGGGAAGTAAAGAAGATGAATAGGACTAATCCAAAATGTGTAACTAGGACAGAAGTGTAACAGTATTAGTTATATGTTTCTCTATTCCCTTAGGCATGCAGCCAGAAGGACAGAATGAGAGACTTTGAGAAGATATTTGCCCACTATGATGTGGTAAATGTAATTATCAAATTGTAGATTTGTTATTTGAAATCTAAGATTTTAATCACTTCTTGTGTTTGCATTTGTGTGTTTGTGTGTGTCAGAGCAAAACAGGGGAACTGGAAGGGCCAGAGGTGGATGGCTTTGTTAAAGACATGATGGAACTTGTCAAGGTAGGCTTGAAATTTGTTATTTCATGAAACGTTATATAAAATTTGGGAATTGATTACAATACTCACTTAAATGGTGCATGCTAACCACCGCAGTAACTAAATTTGAGACCTGACAGTTATAACCATGTCAGATACATGATTATTTGCGTCTGAGGGAGGTTAGGTTAGTCTGTAAAACATCCCCTGATGCTACGACAGTCAGCACTGCAATGGTGTTGTCCTCCATCCAGGGCCTGCAACCTGTGTTCGACTGGGATAGATGTCAGAGCACAAATGACTCAACAGTATCTAGCCACAGAGTTCATTCTCCTTACTGGCTTTTTTAATGCAACCACACCACTAAAAAACACATACAGTGAATGAATCATGAATATCTGAAAAAGATTTACTCTTTATCATTCCAGTCAATCAAAATGTCTGTCTTTTAATGTGTACTGGAGTTTTAAAAATAATATATATATAGCTAGTAAGAACTGCATTAAGCATGCTGAATCCCTAAAAAAAAAAAACACAAGTTGTACATTAATCTTCTGTGATTAGTTTGTGATTAGTGGCTGTATCAGTGGCGATTGCTCTAAGAGTGCAAGGGAAGCTCAGCTTCCCCTAAAATGTCAAAAAATAAGGGATCAAATATATACTGTTGTGTGTACATGTCATTGACTAAATATGCGCTACAACGCGCTCAACTTTTGTTCAGAATC